>VDFB02059890.1:0-31577 GCA_007258455.2 Sequoia sempervirens
ATAATTAAATGATTAACAGAGAGTAAACGGAAGTACATAACAACAATAATAAAGTATATCAATTACTCAAAACAATGCACACAATGTATGTCGTGTATCCCTTCATTCATCAGATAGGCAATAATTATAGAATACAAAATGTATGTGGTCCTCGACTACAAGTGCAAACATGAAATATATAGCAAGCCGACGTTGGTTGAGAATGCCAACCATTGACAACTACCAAGTAACAACCAACCAACTATTGGGGACTAATTACATATTAACATATTTATTTATTTGTTTATTTCTTGCCGACTGCATCAATTAGAAAATGTTTGCTCCCTCATAGTATCATCCATGTGAGAGTCAAAAATTTCGATGGAAGCAACAATACAAGTGTATACGAGAGATAATATTTCCATGGCTGTTGCCATGCCTTCAATATGCAATACATCAAATTTTCTTGAGGAATATACCATGTTATGCTTGTTGAATTTAGAGTTCATCTTGTGTTTTATCACCATACACATTACTAGGATCAATTAAAAAATAGACTACATAATTGTAGATGGTAGTGAGAAAGCATATGCTAAAGACTAATTGGGAAGCCCTTATTAATAGCCCAATGTTTTTATTTTTCACTTTTTTTGAGTGTCATTAAATAGGGGTGGTGGGTTGTCCTCGGGACAATCAAGGGAAGATAGATTGCCCTTGAAAAATTCTTTCCTTTTTAGGACTTTTTAAAGATAGGTCTATGCAAAAATAGGGGAAAGGGATGGTGGGGGGGGGATGTTTTCAAGGTGTCCTCAATATGGGTACACCTCCAAAAGAGCAGGGACGTGCCCTTGTGTATCATAAGGTTTTGAGCAATGCTGAAAATAGTGCAATTGAGTCATTGCTTGGTGGGAAATAAACCTATGATGATAGATCTTGGGTTCATGGTAATCCATTATGAAGTTACAAGAAGAATAAAGTTAACCTATCATGAGTTGTATGTGAAGAAAAAAAGCCAGATATATCTCTTTGTGAGCAAAGGTCAATCAATGGTAGTAGTGCAAAAGAATAAACAAAGATCCCTCCCAACACAAAAGGAGAAACATCTAGAACTAACAAGAGAACTAGTAAGAAGCAAAAGGAAGAGGAATGTGTTGGCAATGAGGGCAAAGATGTCAAAGAAGATGATGATGCCACATTCATCACAAAAAGTTGTGTAGGTTAGGAGATTTTTGAAGAAGTGTGCAAAGAGACATTTGGTGATGAATAGGTGGAAAGTTAACAACAAATTGATGAGAGTAAGATGTGTAAAAGTCCAAGGAGAAATTTGACAACAAAGAGAAGAAAAGGCAAGAAGAAAGCAAGAGAGGACATGTTGAAGTCTTTGACTCCAATCAAAGTGTGACAGAGAGATGGATGTAATAAGTGGCAATGACAAGACCCCATGCTAGACAAACGAGGAGTCATTAGCTAGTAATGACAATAATCCATCTCCACAAAGGGATGTGCAATATAAGGAACAAGGACAAAGAAGAAAAAAGACCCTCATTGTAGATGATAACACAATTTCAATTATCAAGGTGCAAATTTCTGAGATGGTGGAGCAAAAAGTGGATTTTCCTAAGAGTTCATATTGATGAAGGGGTTGAAATTGTTGAAGTATGGATAATGTTGATTTTGAGTGCGATGAGAATCTCTAGAAGGCAATTAGAATATACACATTTATCAAAGATTGTGGAGGACAAAGTGATGATGCTTTTAAAGCAACTTGAAGAAAGGGGGAAAGAGTTGGAAGGGATAATATTAGGTGTTGTTGCAATGGTGACAATGATTGATCTGCAACTCCTAGACATAACAAGGGAAATATTTGTTCGGGATCTAGAGCTAGAGGTGCTGCTAATGGAGTATATGAGAGGTTTAATCTAGGAATTTTCCGTTCAAACTAAAGATCCAAAGCTTTTTGAAGCAGTACAAAGGGTTAATGAGGTCATGGAAAGAGTGAGTAAAGAGGTTGATGAATTAAAGAGGTTCATCAAGGTTGTGTTGATGAAGGCAATTGATTTGACATTTGCTAACAAAATCATTGACACAAGATTTGGAGAAGAAAGGGATAGCATCAAGAAAGAGTTCAGGAAAGCTAAGGCCAATGGTGACTTGTCAACCTGATTAGATAAAAATGAGTAGTCCATAAGGATCTTGAAACTCGAGAAAGAGGTAGTGCAAGCAAGTGTAGAGATGTAAGACTTGTTGAAACAAATGAAGACATTTGTTGTAGGATTTGAGGAGCTTGTAAAGGAAATGGATGGGGAATTGACAATGATCGATGATAGAGTGCAAGAAATTGGAGCTACTATTAGCAAGTTTGTGGCAATCAATATTGAATACAAGGATGGGTGCAAGTCTTGGGTTATTGACTTAGTGACCAACAACAACACTAAGTTCCTAGAGTTGCTGCTTTGACTTTATATTCTTTCTTGAAGGCAAGAAAGTAGGCCAATTTGGAGATATGTGGTGGAAAAGATGCTAAGCGACAATAATAATAAAGATCATAGATTGGCGATCTAAAACAAAGGAATGGTAGGATGAAATTGGTCTTAAATTGGCAATGAAGTAGTGGAAGACAACTATATTCAACTTAGTAGGTAGGGTATACCCATGTTTTGGATATCACAAAAAGAGTTACAAGTGTCGTGTTGTACCCAAACCAAATTTTTTGCTTCACTAAGGCATTTTGCTAAATATAGTCTTATCCTTGTCAAAGTGATGTCATAAGGTAATTTTTGGGGCTTTTTGAATATGGAGCTTGTGTCAGTTTCATGTCAGTCTGATATTGAAGAATTTTGAGGAAAGTGAAAATCTGAAGGAAAATCATCAAATTTTTCTAACTCTGGAGAGGAGAGCACCTTTTTAGAAAGGCGCCCTATCTTTTAGGGGTCCAGATCCTGTTTTTAGGGTTTGTTACCTCCAACAGACATTTGTCTGGCATCGTGTCAGCTTCGTAACAAGCTATCAAGCCTGTCAAACGGACCTGTTTTGCTCAAGTTACGGGAGATACGGTGGGAAATGAGACAAACACAAAAATGGCTAACACTAGAGGAAAAAGAGCAGCTTTTGAAAAAGGCGCCCATCTTTTTGAGGGGTCAAATGAAGGTTTTTGACTAAAAGCTACATAAGATGTTTGTCTCACATTTGCTCAGGCTTCGCAATGCATCCGTCAGTGGGTGAATCTGAGTTGCTGGATTGCCTAAGCCAGAGGTCAAACATGGGGTTAAATCTTAGTCAAAATATCAAGGAAAAAGCAAAAGAACACATTTTCAAAAAGGCGCTTGAGCTTTTGAGGCTTTTAATGTCCTCTATTTGGTGATCTCAGATATATAGCTTGTCCGTGTTATGTCCAGCTATTCGTTGCCTGTCTCCGTTAGGTTAGAAGTTGTCTGGTTAGCTTGCAGTCGGAGTTTTAGTCATATTTTGGCCAGTTGAGAAAATGGCTCTCTGGAGGAAAAAGAGCACCTTTTGAAAAAGGCGCCCTTGATTTTCACCCCTCAGATGATGTTTTCTGAAGAAATGTGCCTTTGCAATTATCGTGTGGAATGAAGTCAGCTCCACAGTGAGCCAGTTATCTAGCCCTGAAATTCTGTCAAACAGAAGTTATGGAGGATTCATTTTTCCCTTCGTACAAGATGAAGATGGAGAAAATTTGACAAAGTCTGAGAAAAAGCGCAGCTTTTGCAAAGGGCGCTTGGGTTTATGAGCCTTCAGATCTTAGTTTTATGGTCTGCAGTCTCAAGGAGTCTTTTGATCAGTTTTTGTCCTGCTCTGCAATGCACCTGTCAGCTAGTCAATCGGTGAGGTCAGTCAGCCAGTGTCAGGGATTGAACAGAGGTCCCGAAGAGAGGTTCAAATTTCAGTTTTCATGAAAAATGGTCTAGGGAAAAACGCCAAAAGTCAAAGTTGATTTTTCAAACTTAAAATCACATGTGCGCCTAAAAGAGGAATTTTGAATATTATTTAAATATTTGAATTTTGACTTTCAGTTGAAGAGAACGATTTCTGGGTTGTCATCTCCAGTTAACATCTTTGCATGTTGAGTGCTTTTTCAGTTTTGCATGTTGAGTTAATGATTTGCATGTTGAATTAACTGACTTTGCATGTCAAGTTACTGTTTTGCATGTCCACTTAACTGAAGTGCATGTCAAAAATCAACTAAAGTTTGAATGCATGGCGCATTTTTGGATTTGTGTGAAGTCTTTGAAGATGGCGCTTTAATTAGGATTTTCAACTAAAGGTCTAAAGGATTTTTCAATTGAAGTTTCAAAGGTGGCGACTCTTAGTCTCAAAGATGGCGCCCTATTTAGGGCATTTTAGTCTTCAGTTAACCGTTTTTGAGAGCCAATCATTGGCTAGGCGTGGATTTTTGAGGTCCAATCACAAGCCAAGCGCCATTTTTAGGGATTTGCATGCATTTATCACAATTTTTGGTGATGAAAGTCTATTTATTCAAGCCTAGGCGTCCATTATTCTTCATCCCAAGCTAAGAGAAATATGTTTTTCTTGAGCAAACAATGATTTGAAGGTGATACAGGTGTCAGATTTCAGTGTTCTTCGTAGCAACAGATTCAGTTTGTTTAGAAGAAGAATATTCCAGACTTTGTTTTCAATTTGCATGCAGGTTTCATCAAATTCAAGTCAGAGATAGGTGAATTCTACAGAAGCAGAACAAATAAAACTTTCTTTCTTCTGTCTTATTTCTTCTATTTCTCATCTTAGGTACTTTCTACGCATGTCAAAGAAAATCAGCAAATTTCCAGAGTTTGATCATCTAGGTTCGCATACTACAGCATCAGCAGCAAAACTGTAATGTCTCCTTCCTAGGCAATACAGTTATTTCCGAGGTTAGCCTATCATTCTGATCCTTGTAGGCTGGCAGAAGTGTTTAGAGGATCACTTGAGGCAGTTATCCAGTGTTGGGGAACATCACTCCAACAGTTGATTCAGGTTTGGGCCTTTGCGGACACTCACAGAGTGATTTAGAGGTACTTACTATTTATAATAAGTCAGGCAGGCAGGAGTTGCTATTTTTGGCAGGGCACTTGATTCAGCTGGTCAACTCAGCTTCGACTCGGTTTAATGATCTAATGAGCAAATAGTAATTATTAAAGCATTTGAGCATTATTAAAAGTTTATTAATTTGACTTTATAATATAAAGTCACTTTAATGAAAATAATTAAATTTAATTATTTAATGGCAAATTATAAAGTATCATTAATACTTTATAATAAGGGATAAATTAATATTAAATGAGTATGTTAATGCTCATTTAAGAAAAGGGATGCCATTATGTAATTAATATGCCTAAGTCATTAAATGGTGATTTAATGATATTTTAATTGCTCATTTAATAGCTTTTTTGTGAAGGGTCGACCTTTTGAGAGAGGTTATATATTTCCTCAAGGCAAATCAAACTCATTATGTTGATTATTCTAATTTGTCTTTATTTTCTCTCTGAGAGCATTGGGGTTTGAGAAACGAGGGTTTCTGCAGATCAATGGGTTTTGAAGAACATTCCCTCTTCAGAATCAAGCATACTGAGACTGTGCAATACCAGTTGAAGATTGTCAACAGAGTGGCTTCACACATGAGTCATATTCGGGCATATTTCAAAGTTTATTATCAGTGTATTGGATCGATCTTTCTTCCAGAATATCACTTTGGTAGTGTTTCATTTGGCATCTGGCACATTCTTCAAGGTTGTACGGATTTATTTAACGCTGGTTGGGCCGTACATTTGCTGCAGCAAAGGCCGTACTTTCTTCACTAGATAAGACGCCTTGCTTTTTTATGTTTTGTCTTCACCATAGGGGACGCCTAGGTCTTTGGGGGTGTTTGCAACCTTCTGGTGGTGGGAGAAGCCTGTATCTGGATTGGCCGTACATTTTTATGCTTCCTACAGGTGGCTGCAAACAGAAAACCAGGTTCTTTAATATCATATTTGTACTTGCTTTTTCCTTATAAGTTCGACTTTCTTCATTGTATGAATCCAGAAGATTAATAAATATATGCACCAACATCTGGGAAGCTATTCGTTGCATTATTTATCATTTATAAATTTTTTATTGAATTTAATTGTATTTATTTCCAAAATCGCATTCTTTCAATATACTGCAAAAACCTTCAAAAAAATCAAAAACTATAGACAAAACAAAAAACGCATTTACAGTCAGAGGATTTGGGTTGAGAGACACCTGGTCTCTTACAAAAACCCATGTCTTAGATTTTTTCTGAGAAAATTGCCCCGTAGCCTTCATTTTGAAGCTCTGTGCTTTTTTCCAAGAATCTCTTTGCATGTGGGTTTGAAACACATCTTTTTGAGAATCAAGCTATTTGGGTTGTCTTAGAATTTGATTCTGCACAAAACCCATGTTTTAGAAAAAATTCGGAAACTTTTCCTGTCATAAGCTATTTTTAGCCTTGTCCAGAGATTTTTAGCCTTTTCGGAAAGTTGTCCGAATATATTCAACTTCACAGTCAAAAGTTTTCATTTTCAAAATGCAGTTCAATCTCATGGATTACAAAACCAAATCAGTCCTTATACATGATTTTGTTAAAACTTCAGACATTGACTTAGGTCATGTCTATCCAGTGGTTAACCTGAGCAGTTTGGAGGGTGTTAGCAGCAATTCATTGAGGAATCTTGAACGTTCCGGGTTGCTGGCAGCAGCATCTATTCCCGTCAGCACTTTCGATCTCGAGTTTGTTCTTGCTTGCATTAAGCATTACGACTCGTCTTCACGACAAATCAGATCAGCTGATGGGAGAGTCATCTGCAGTCTTAAGCCAAAGGATGTAGAGAAATGCTTTGCTATTCCTTCTCGTTCAGATAATTTCACTGTAGTCATTGAGGCCTATGAAAAGATATGGGATGGAGATCAAGGACGTTCATAGAGAAAGGTTGCTCAGAAATGGTTGAAAGTTCAGAAGACCAACATGCCTAAAAAGGTTGGTCGTGGTGAATTCAAGGACGAGGTTGCTGTTTTGATAACTCTACTCAATCGAGTTACAAGTCAAGAAGATGCTAATACTTTCCGACCATGGATGTTTTACATCATTTCTAGGATCCTTGATGGCACAGAACATTTTGACTGGGCCATGTTGATCAGTGATTGCCTACATCAGCAGATTACTGGTTTTCTCAGGTTTCATGAATTTCACATGGTATCTTACTTGGTCTACTTAGTTGCATCTCAAGGTAGCTACAAACACCTAAAAACTAATGGGACTCTTGGTGTTCATTGTGTTCATGAGTACTACTCTCAATTGGAATTTTCTAAAGCTAAACAAGATTTCTGAGTAGTGAATGATCACTTTTCCATGAAGACAGTCAAAGATCTTGACAATGAAATGCACATTTGGATTTCTGCAGAGGCAAAATCAGCGATGGAGACTTGAGGGGATTGGTTTATCCAGTTCGCTACTTTCACATACATTCGGGTTTATGGATACGTCAGAGAGCCTCTAATGTTGCTTAGGTACTCTTCGGACAAGATCATCTTCATTGAATTTCTCAGAAAGGTTCAACACGTTCATTCCTTTCCTCGCAATCATTGTAAGTCTGCAGCTTCTTTTCCATTCGGATTGGGCATTTTCACATGCAGAATTGCGGCAGATGCCAAGTATATGTCAATTGAGATGGAGAGATTCAAACTCAAGTCTCATACTGAGAGGCGTTCCTATGATCCTTTGGTCATTATGCAGCCAGGTTGGAGCGAGGGATTGCACATAAGCCAACACTTGAAGATTTTTGGGCTAATTGTGAAGATGAATTCGAGGTTCGTCGTCGTCACTATTGTAGACTCACTATTACTTACCTCTCTGATTACCTGTTAGAGGATGTTGATGGTCTATCAGATGATGATGGAGAGGTTCTTCTCAATTCATATGTCAAGGATCAAATTGCTTAGCAGCCACTTCGCTCACCAAATTGGTATGCTAAGGAGAATACTTCTATTGAGGAGGTGTCTAGATCAGTTATCAAGACTAGCAAGCAGTTCTTGGAGAGCAAACGAAGGCGAAAGTCAGTTCTTGTTACAGAGCCGCCAGTGAATTTTTCTTCATTACCTTCTACTTCGAGGTCTAGACCTCGGGTCAAGGCTATTGTGACGCCACTTGAAGGGGTTAGATTTGGTGGAAACACGAGAGGGAGGACTACTGGTAAAAGGAAACAGAAGCAGGTAGAGAATGCACCTGAGATTCCAGTGGAGACAGTCATTCAGGCTGAGCCACGTGTTTCGCCTCCTGGTTCACCACATGTGCAGCTTATTGATATAGATTCAGAGCCTGAGATACCAGTTCGAGTAGGATTAGAGACAACTGAACCACCATAGGTTGATACATCAGGGACACTCTCCTCAAATTGATAATATTGTTCAGTCTTGTTGGCTCGAGAGGACTTTGGGGAGGCAGAGGCGAGAACCTTCATACAATCTTGATTTATTTGAGTTCGGTGAACCTTATCAGAAGAGGTTGAACAAGAAAATCAAGAAGCAGGTGCATATCGAGAAGACTCCACAGTCAGAGATTGTTATAGAGGTTGCTACTCCTCTAGAGGGTAAGAGCCTAGATGAGGTTGAAGTCGGTGATTTTACTTTCACCAAGGCAAATCTTGGCAGGACCACTCGAGAGACAGACGTGAGCCTTCTTAAGATTGTCACCAATAATCTTGAAGAACGCATCACAAAGGATAGAGAGGATAAAGCACTACTTAAGGCCGAGAACAGTCAACTTCGACAATATATCTCTGATCTCGTTCATGGAAATTCAAATAGAGCGCTTGTTCTTCCACATAATACACCTGCAGAACAAAGAAAGTTGGATCAGTTAGTCAGTCATGGTAGACTTCTGGACAACTGGATTGAAAGCTTCATTGTTACGGGTCAGGGTCTTCTTACAAATTTATATCAATTGAGGAGTGATGCACATAAACTTCGTCAAGGGATCCAGCTGCTTGAGATTTCAGTTGCAGAGAGTATAGCCAAGGATTGAATTCTTATATCTCAGTTGTTTGTTGCATATGATGCTTTGGAGATTGATGAAGATAGAGAGAAGGTTTTCACTTGGAAGGAGCATCACCTTTTCGATATGGAGATATGTGAAAAGATCTCTACCAAGTTGTTTTCACTAAAAGATAACGTTGTTGGAGCTCTTGCACTCGTCAGTGGTTTTGTTGTTCAGATTTCGTGTCATTACCTTCTTGAAGATGGCACGTATATTGCACTGAATGTAGTGCAAGCTGAGTTTGAAAAGCTGATTCGTGATAGCCTTGAGGGAGATCTTGTGGTGGCTAAGTTGGAGAACATTTCAGTGATTTCAGCTAGTTTCAAGAAAGCGGCTGAAGATGTCAGAGAATGCATGCATACAATCAAGGAGAGTGGCAAAGAATTGAAGAAACAGATTATTGTTTTGGACAGCGTCAAAGTGCCAGAAGACAGAGTGATTGACGAATTCCTGGATGAGGTGTTGAACCGAGATGACTTGGAGTGATCTGCCAGTTGGGACCTGCAGTTAGTTTCGAAGATAGAGTCAGGAGCAACAATTAACTCGACTTTCAATCTTGAGTTCACTTGTTGATTTCATACATGCTTATCTCTTCCTTGGGACTATCTTCACAGGAGTTAGGATACGGGTTTTTCAGTTAACTGAGGGTAGTGTTCCAGTTAACTTTGCTTTCAATAAGGACGTGCATGCTTGCACATTGTCCATTTAGATTAGATGTACCGGTTAACTGATGGTAATTTTCCAGTTAACTGTATAGTTTGCTTTGTTAGGGTTTAGCAATAAAATCTTGCATGCATTGCAAGACTGTAGTTGACTCAAGGTGATTTTAGGGTTCCCTACACCTTTTGATGTCTATAAATAAGAGCTTTTGCTCATTTGTACATAACTTTTGCACGAGAGAGAAATATATGCTGTGCCTACCTTGCCTTCAATATTGCTCGTTTTGTATCTGTTCATGTGTATTTGCTATTATGATGAATTGTTATGCCACTTGGGTTTCATGCAATTATGATGATGAATTCTTTCCTTAGTTAGATTGATTTTGTTTTGTGTTCAATAAACTTGTTCAGATTGAGCTGATAGATGTGCCACCTTGCCTTCAAGTTGAGAATTTGTTCTTGTTTATCGTGTGATATTTTGTGAATAATAAACTTGTTTAGATTGAGCTAATAGATGTGCCACCTTGCCTTCAAGTTGAGAATCTATACTTGTTTATCGTCAAATAATCATTCCTGCTCCATTTCCTCATGCTCTGTTTTCTTGAGGAAACTGGATAGTTTTAAAGTAGTTAGCTTAGTTGTAGTTAGTGATCTGCGAAACCAGAAAATACTTAGCTGCAACGTATATAGTTTTCTTGAAAGCCTTGTACCTCTTACAGCTGAGACAAAAAAGACAGGATATAGTTTAGTTTATTTCCCTTTTCAGGTACTTTTGTCTAGCACAACGAGGGAGCTTCACCTCCTAATTTGAAGAGCACTCATTGCGTAGTGTGCATAGCTGTCTGTACCAACTTATACTCCAGAGGTGTTAGTTGTTACGCCAACATGTCGACATAGAGATGAATCACAGTATGTTGGTGGTAAACCCTAGGTCTAGTGGATGCCTATAAATACCATTTGAATGGTCATTAATGAGAAGGATAAGAGAGTTGAGGATAGTAAAGAACAAGAGATAATAGAGAATAGGTAATTGTTGGATTCATGCATAAGAGGGTTGGATAATCAAGGACCAAGAAGGGTAATGTAATTAGTTGCAAGACCAAGGGATTGGGTAGATAGATTGAGAGTTATCGTTGATTGTAATTGTACCATATTGCAACATACTTCTTGTACCCATAGCCTAAGGGGCCAATGCACTCATTGCTATTGATGACCCATTGATTAATACAATGAATTCTTGCTTCATCTCTTTTGTCTAAGTACTTACACGGTGTTGGTCTTCCTCTTTACCTAGGTGGGGCTTTGGGTGCTCTACGCACTTCAGGTGAGACATTCACCAAAAGTCCCTATCCTTTGGTGGTTGATGGGCTAAAGTGTTTGAGTATTCAAATGTTGGTTTATTTTTCTACACGAGACTTTTAAGATGGTAAATAAACCCAACACCATTGTCACATTTTGAAATGTTGAATGGCATTTTGTGGGAACAAACTTCCACTTAGTCAAGTTTAAGAGGGGATATTAGTGCATATTTTCCACACAATTTTAATCCTGCTTGTTGGGTTCTTTTATTTGATGCTTGGATTTGTTATCCCCATGAGACACCAATTTGTGTGCTGGTCCTTTGGTAAAATCTTAGGGGACCCTATCAAGTACAAACTTTGTGTTTCATTGGATTCATAATTATAGGGCCTACCTTGGTGTAGTATATTCTGTGGAGACCTATTTTTGTATATTAAGAGGTCAGCAACAATAACCATCTATCATCCATTATTCATTTGCTAAAGTGATAATTGATACACTCCTTCAACCATCATGTATTGTCACTCTTTCTCACTGTCAATGCATATAATTGTGTACGCTGTAATGGTGAATGTTATAGAGTGTTAATGGAGTAGAGTAGTTGTGGATCTTGTCTCAAT
Source organism: Sequoia sempervirens (assembly GCA_007258455.2). Lineage (NCBI taxonomy): Eukaryota > Viridiplantae > Streptophyta > Pinopsida > Cupressales > Cupressaceae > Sequoia > Sequoia sempervirens. The sequence goes on from VDFB02059890.1 coordinate 11,607, forward strand.
TGTCTCAAAAAGGGTTGAGTAGATATTGAGGATATATATGCACTTAATCTTACACAAGATATTGCTAGGAAAAATGTTTTCAAAAAGTTAGTGATAGGTTAGGAGTTCACAATCTATGCAATATATGTAAACTACAGTAATATAAAAAAAATATATCGTAAAGGTTAATCATTGTATTTGACAATGGACATTATTAAATCAAAGTGAAATACAATCTATATGGCAATAGTAACAAAAAATAGAAGATTGAATTGTCCATCATTTATTAGTTGACGATGATAGGGAATATATTTCCTTGTAGGAGCTACCTGCTAGAGCTGTTAAGAGTGACCTTATTAATGCATCTGGTTCTAATGAACTAAAGGATGATTTATGTGCTCTTGGTGGCAAGTAATATGATGATTTGTTCATGTAGTTCTTTGACTATGATAGTTTGACCATTGATATATTTTGAACTTTGAACATATGACAAATCATAATTTATGAATCTATAATAATGTGTTACGTAGTGTTCTGTCTATTTTTGTTCCTTATAACTGCTGATTATGCTCATAAGACTGATGCTATGGTTAAATCTTATATTATATTTTTAATATTTGATTTGTCAACATTTCATGCTGTACTGTACCTAGGGTCACAGGAAAACTAGCATTTCCTGTACCCGAACCTATTTCTTGTTAATCTAGGTCTATACAATGGATGCCATTACTGAAGCCAACAAGTTCGAACTGCACTTCCCTTTGTTTGCTTGCCTAGTCTATTGTGTTTATATAAAAGACTGCTGTCTTACTGTATATACCAAAGAAGACCACTGCATTCACTTTGACAGTTGCACCACTCATGTCAATCATTTTGATTGCAGATTTTTCCATGTCAGCCAAATCAAATTGTTGTTGACCAAGAATATATTATGTTCAAATATTTTGATTGGTTTTGACTTCATACATATACAAACGATCGCTTATTATTGTACTTGCAAAATTGTGATGAACTAAATTCTTTTGAATGAGATTATTGTGGCATTGATGCTGTTGTAATGGCTTTGAATAATTTCTATGATTCCCTGACCTAAAAATGGGCTCATACCTTGTCCCAGATGGGGCTTGGGGCAATTGTATTTTGCATCTCAAGGAGGAGCCCAGATCTAGCATTCTTCCTTGTCCTGAGATAAGAGCCTGGCTATGTTATATTCTGTTTACCAAGTGGGGGCCCAGTTTGGTTATTCTTTGTCTTGATATGAAGCCTGGTTCTAGTATATTGTGTGTTCAGAGAGGAGGCAATTTTGGTAATCTTCCTCATGTTCTGAAATGGGGGCTACTTTGGTACGTTCTGTGTATTTACTGGGCCCCCGAAAATGATTAAGCTTTGCTTGTCTGAGATTAGTTTCCTTGTCTTAAGATTAGGCCCAAGTATTGATGATTATTCCTTGTTTGAGATGAATCCAGATCTAGTAATGAGAATCATTGTATGAAATGGAATTTGGATTATTGAAGTGTGAAATTATATTGTTAGATTTTGTTTTGTGCTAAACAGAAAAGACAGTCCTTTGGAGTCCCAAGTATCTGATGCCTTACAATAGTAAATGCCTTTGGGTTTGATTCCTGATTTGGCTGGTGAACGGCTGGTGTTTGGTGAATCTACTCTGGCATATAGCTTAGGTGCTGCTTCAACCTAGATGGATATGATGGTTGAATCTCTTCCATCCAAAACCTGCAGCAGCAGTCTCCATCAAATTGACCAGCAAGAGAAAGCACACCCAGCCCTGTGGGCACTTTCACCCAGAACTTCATGTGACTGCCTTCTGGTGAAGTCTAAATAATTATATGGAAAGTTTGGTACTATTATTGTCAAATAAACAGAGACCAACAATCTTCAGATGTTAATCAAGAAGAGCAAAACGAGGCTAATTTTATCACCACCAAAAGCCAGCTGTTACCACTCGGTGCCATAATAATTCTTGACTCATTTGGAGCACAGGCTTCTGAATCTTTGCGCACACATCACTGATTTCATAAATATTACATATGGGACTTAGTATTCTGATAGTTTTCTGAATTTCATGTTCTGCTTGTATTGCAATTCAGTAGTACAGATAGCAGTATTATTTGAGTATACCTTGTGCTAAAATTGCAATCATAGTTGTTAAGTCTCTGTCCTTTTGTACCATGATACAGAACATTATGCTTCACAAGCATGCCAAACAAAACAGGCCTTTATATAGATAGCGACCTCCTTGGGCAAAGTCCTAAGACGTGTTTGAGACGAGCCATCACCTAGCATACTATCAGCTAGAGTGGCATGAGTCGAATGGGTTATTCGTAAATCCTTTTGTTGGGTCTCATCATGAGGGATGTGTGGGCATGTGACAAGCCCACTTCATGTTAAGGATTTTGTTGAATTTTACCTTATCTTTAAGGCGAGATTCTAATCCAATGTAGGTTTTCCTTTATTTCATATAACTTCTTTGTTGGTATCTTTAGTTAGGTAGATTTCCTGTTTGTATCTTGACTTTTAGTTTTTATGAGGCTTCTGATTTGGGAAATCTGAACGAAGGAGGAAATGTCTTGATTCAGACAGTCTAGACTCTAGAGATTTGTACATATACAATCAAATACTCTGCTTGTGGGTCACCATCGAATTTTCATTATTCATGATAAAGGTCAGCTAAGAGTTTCTGAGAATAGTTGAAGTCTTGTTGCTTCAAATGAAAGGGACTCTTTCAAAACGACTGAAAAAGATTAAATCAATATTTCTGGATAACACTGCATTATTATTTACTAAAGTTTCGAGTGAGCTACCAAAAAGAAGTTTCCAATGTACTTCGCTCGAAATGTCAATATAAATATAACAATCAATATAAATATAACAATGCACTGTTTTGATTAAGAGGGAAAAACAGGTTTTGAAGGGACCTGAAACCCTTTACAATATGTAATGTCCCCATTTTTGGAGGTAATTTGATTTAATTAATTTAATTAATTAAGTTGTCCAAAATAATGATTTTCAAGAGGATGACTAATTAGTTACTTTAATTAAATCATTAAGTGGTATTAAGTTAATTAATTATAAGGTTATCAAATAAAATTAAAATTAAAAGGTGACCTTATATTTAATTAATTTAATAAAGTGACTTGATTTTAAAATATATTATAAAGTCACTTAAATAAAATAAAAGAATATTCTAGAAGCTTCTGGAGAAATTGGGGAAAAAGAATAAATAGACATCTTGGGCTTCATTCTCAGCAGGCAGATTTGGATGTTGTTGTTGTTGTTCATCTTGTGGAGCCTAGGGTTTCTGCAGATTGTCATAGGAAACGAAAACTTCCTATTGATAGCAATTTTGAGGGTGTGAAATATCACCTAATTATTGCAGCTGAGGGAGAGGTTACTTCAGACTTCTCATTTGCACAAATTTTGTGGCCTTTGGCCAAATTTGGGAATCAAAATTATATATCAGCTTGTTGAAGCAAATGTTGGAGATTTAATAAGTTGCAGATCAGATTGTTGAGGAGAATTGATTTGTTGAGTTGCTGATCCAGATTTGCTTAGTGTTTATTTGAAGACATTTTGTGAAGGAGGTCTTCATCTACTAAGGTCAACTTGCAGATTTAACATTTAGATGTTACAATCTGATTTTATCAGATATGCTGGCAGCTTCCTAGAGACCACGAACTTGATCAAGGAGACCCTTTGTGCATTGAATTGACTTCCCAGTGGCGTCCAATATTGGAAGGACATGGCGATGACTTCTATAGCTTGAAGGGTGACTTAAAGGCAACGCATAAATTCTGATTTGCAGAACAGGGGTGTCTAAGAAGAAGGCGATTTAGAGCTTGGAGCAAATTGATTTGGAGGTTCATAGCTATTTATTTGGTGTTGATTCATCTTTCCTTGGCATTGATTTTCCTTGAGATTGAAGGGCAGGTTTTAATTTGAGGAAATTTGATATAAAATCAGATATTGTTACAGTCACAGCTGGGGCGTCATTGGAGGCTTGTTTTTGTTTGTGGAGCTTCATAGGTGCATCGATTCTCACCCAGACTTGGTGCGCCCACTCCATGGGAGTATATTGATGGCACTTGATGTTTGAGCAGGCTTGTGTTGGCTGCCAATTAATTTTAATTTGAAATCAGACCTGCACAGGGACGGCTGGGTGTGTAAACTTGATTTTGCAAAAAGAAGCATCAATAAAATTCGATTTCAATGTGGGAAGGTGGCGCCTGACTCAAGGAGGCAGGATGACCATATTAGAGGTTATTTGGAGCTGGAAATAATTTAACACTTGCCACTCTCATCTGGTGGTCAAAAGATTCGATTGGTCTTCAAGGAGGCACCTTTTGACATGTTATGGATTACTCCCTCATCTCCAGCAACAGGCGACTTCATTCCAATCAGGTTTCCTTCATTTATCATTCAATTAGCATTGCATATTAGGTGTTGTAAGTTACAGCTGTAGGTTGCATTCATTTTCAGTAATTGGTATATTTGATGTCTATGTAATTTGCCAAGAGTCTTGGCTGAGTTGATGTCATCATTGTATTGGAAAGATATTTGCATTGAAGGAGTAATAAGAAGTTGTCAATTTTATGCATTGAATCAGCTTAGAATTTACATGCCAAGTGTTTGACAAAATGCCTCTTGGCTGTAGATGTACTTTATGCAATTTAGTTCTTCATTGGAATGCATTCTAAATTGCATAGAAGCATTGTAATCATGTAAATGCTTGCATAGTAGTGGTAGAAGTTTATTTGAGCTTTCAAAATCAATTAGCATTCCTTCTAGCATCAAATGCAAATCTGAAAACAACATATCAGCCACTCCACACATTGCATACAAAGTGTTTGACGTAATTGCAAGGCTGCAAATTGGGGCAAATTGTAATCAGTTTGAGCAAGGCTCATTACACAAAATGTCAAAATAACAAAACGCTGCTAAGACGAAAAATAACATAGAGAACCTAGTAGCCAAACAGCAGCCAAAAAACAGTCACACAACAGCGAACTAAAAGACTACATAGAGAGGCACAAGAAGACTATCTCATTTCTTTTAAAGTTTTAGCAACCTCCAACTCTTGGTTGTAGTGGAGGTTGACCATGGACAGTAGCTCCTGCTTTTCCTCTTCAAAGGATTTCTTGAGGCTAGCCCTTGTTCTAGCACTTGGACCCTCATTCCCATGGTTCTTTCCTTTTTCCTTAGTGGGCAATGCTCTCATCTGGTACTCCACCATCTAGTGCTCCCTAAGGGTGCTCATTTTTTCCACTAAAATCTTCAGAGAATCTCAAAGAGCTTTTGAATGTCCTTGTCCAGCGCAGCCACTTTGTTCTGCAATTCTTGCAACCGATTAACACACTCAGACTGAAAGTCCGAAACAAAACTTTCCAAATCCACAATTCTTTCAATAAGAAGATCAAAAGTAGAACCCTTGGGCATACTTTGAAATTTTTCCTTGAGGCTTCTGATTTTAATATTGACCTTATTGAATTTAGTAAGGACCCATTTTGCCACCCTAAAATTACAAGCAGCTCCAATTTTGGCCATGGACAAATGGGTCATCATATCGGGGTTCTCCTTATCCAAGTAAGAGAAATCAGCAGATAAGGGGTCAAACCTCTCAGAGTCCTTCAAAATATCTGACTTCGTGCCTTTATTTGGAACTTTCTCCTTACCTTTGTCTTTAGCAGTAGGCTGAGAAGAAACTGCATCCACATTCATTTCCAGGCTGCCAACCAAAACTACATCTTCAGGATGAGGAAAAGATTGGACTTCAACATCCGTCACACAATCACCCGAACAAACACCTTGGGGCGTAGTAGTTTGCTTCCTGACTGGCATGGGCGTTGGCTTCTTGGAAGTCCAGGTGACCTCTTCCCTCGTCTCATACCCACCAATATCCTTGTCATGGGGATGGACCCCTTGCTTTTTGGATTTCACTGAGGACATCTTAGGCAACCGAGAAGCTTCCTCCTCACTCTTAGACTTCTTGGGAGGCCTAGGCACTTCCTCCTCACCCATCTCGTATCCAACATCATCTTCATCTCAGGGGCTAGCCGCCTTCTTCTTGGACTTCTTCTTGGGCACATATTTCCTCTTGCTACTAGATTCCCTATTTTGTGGCAGCGGGTTTGAAGAGGGAGATGAGGAAACCTCAATGGCGTCTTCATCCACCTTCCACTCCTCTTCTTCCTCATCATTAGTAGTAGACTCTGTGGTAGGGTGTTTAACAACCCTAGGAAAAGGGTCTTTGCCTTTATCGTTTTAGCCGGGGAGTGAACCTTAACATACTCCATTATGAGGAGAATCAGACCCTCATGAAGAGGAGTGCGGGGATTCTTCAAATGGGCATAGATTGAAGTCTCCAGAGAGCAAAGCAGGAAAAACGAAAAGGAGGCATGCAACTTATGACGGAAGTGATTTAGTAGAGTGAAATGAAACCCCAGGATGGTAGTGAAACAACCATCCAGGGTTATGTACTTCATAATAACCTCCGCCACCTCAGCCCAAATGGCCTTGATTAATAAGTGGTCATAGCCCCAGGAGGCAAGCTTTACAATCTGCTACTTTTCATCGTCCTTAAAGAACTGCTCCATCACACCCTCATTGCCCTTCCACTCAAAAAACTTTCTGTAATGTCCCCAATTTAGCCCTACGCTCCTCATTTGGATTTAGCCTATTTCTAGAAATCCGTAGGCTACTCAGATGTGCAAATTTAGGGTTTCCACTTTTAGTAAGTCTTGCTTCTAGCTCAGTTCAGCTTTCTGTTGGTTTTGAGGTGAACTTACTATTTTTGGTATTGGCTATTTTTAGTAAGTCTAATTTTGGCAGTGGCATCATCAACAGTTCAGCTCAGGTCATCATGCTATTTTTGGCAATCCATCAGTTTCAGTATTGACATTGGTTTTGGTTATCTCCTTGGACAGAGTTTTATACTTAGTCAATTTCATGTTTTTAAGTTGTACCCCACGCCTAGGCTTGATGACTTCAAGTTGTTTTAAAGAGGGGACATTAAGGGGTCAAGTTGAGCATTTAATGATTTAATAAATGCTTTATTGTTGCATTTTGAAATGGACACCAAAAAAGGAAGATGAATAATATTTTATTATTTCAAAATAAAGTGAATGGTTGTAGTGGCGTCCCTTTTGGAAGTTGAAGTGATTCAACTTCTTGGAATTGAGAGTGTTTCATTTGCCATTTGAAGCTTATTTATTGAGGCCTTGCTCATTCATTCTCATCTTTGGAAAATATTGTAAAGTTATGTTGCTGGTTTGAAATCCATAATCTGGCTAAGGGAAAGCTTAGCAAATTTTTGGCCCGAAACTATGGTTCCCTAGAAGGTTGATTGAGAGTGTGCTTCATCCAGAAGTACATATTGAGCTTCAAAGTTGAAGAATTTGGTAATAATTTCCAGTTTGTGTTTGCTGGTTATTTCATGGCTGAAGGAGGTTTTTATATACAGCTCTTCATATGATTTTATTTTGGTTTTGGGTAATTGCTCATATTGATTCTATGCCAAAGGCGACTCATCCTAGGAGTTTGCAGATTTTAATTTGAAGTTTCTGATTTTTAAAGTGAAAATCGCCCCTCTTGGAGGCCGTACCATGTTGAGGTTGCCTTGGAATTTGTGTATAATTGTTTAATGAGCTTTGATGCAGTTTGTGAGTTGGAAATTGGGCGCCAACATCTTGGAATACTTTTGCAATTCATCTCAGGTCTTTTGGAGGTATCTTTGGAGAGTTTTGAGCATTTTGGGTGTGATACAGTTTGCTGGTTAACAATTTCAGTTTGCTGTTTATTTATATCAGATTGCTAATCATTCAAATTTTGGCTTACATTTTGGTGATTGAGAAGATTGAATATTGAAATAATCATTCTTCAAATGTTTGCATTGATTCTATTATTGTAACACTTGTAAATTGTAGATTTGTTACATTGTAAGGCTGTGATTTAGTAGTACTAATCTAATCATTTTATTTGCTGCATTTACTTGTGAATTATTTGCAAACACTTTAACCTCTGGATGGTTTACCGCCAATGTGGAAAAATCTAATATTGTATCTTCTTTCAATCACCCACTTTTGTAAGTGGCGAATCCCCACCGTGGAGTGGATGCCCGCTAAGCGGATGAATTACTTTGCATTGTATTGTTTATCCCCCTACACTGAATAAGTGGTAATGCGGACTCTTCATGGCTGGTTCACCGCCTATTAGCTTTCCAGTTGAGTTTCATTTTCAGTTTTAGTTGTTTACTCCGCCATATGCTATCACCTCGCCTTTTGAAGGATCTTGGTGAACATTCTTGGCATTGAGTTCTTTAAATTAATCATCATTTTTGGAAGCTAACGCTAATCTCTTGGCGGATTGATGTTTGTGTTATGAAATTTCAAAGAAAAATTTGGTTGGTATATTTCACTTTCTTCCATCCAAGCTCAGGCTTGTTATCTGCGCAATAAATTCTTCAGTGATGGGGAAAGCAACACCATTAACAATCAAGGAATTGATTGTGCCATCCATGAACAAAGGTGCTGGTGGCTTCATGGTCGAAACCATGTAGCCTTTCCATGTAAGGAGTAAGCCCTCCTTCCTCTAAAATCCGGTAGACCTTTGGTTTGTTTCTCCACCTGTCACAGGATATGGGCTGCACCCGATTGTGATCATCCCTCATCCTTTGTGGAAAACTCCAAACTTATGCCAGAAACTCAACTTACCATTCACAATGAAACCATTTTTAGAAAGGGCTTTGGGAAGGGGCACTAAAATGCCCAAAAAGCATGGGAGAAGGTAGGAGATGATTGCACCCCAGCCACGCCAAATCTCAAGGCTTGTATTGGATATCATATTGCTGTAATGACAGAGCACTCTCAGGTACAGAGTCGTACCCATCCCACGTTTTGGCTGTCATTAAATTATCCCCTTCACTAGCAAAGAAGTCTGCAAGAGAATTACCTTCTCTATAAATGTGGGTGATGTGGACTTGATTAAACCGATACATGATTGCATGGGAGTCAGCAATCAAATGATCGACTGTCCAGCAAGGATTAGAAGTGCCAAGCAAGCAGTTAATTATGTTAAGGGAGTCCCCCTCGACCCAAACTCTTCTAAATCCTTTGTCATACACAGTTTTGATGCCTAGATAGGTCACTTCAGCTTTGGCGCGATGATTGGACTAGGTTCCCAATGGGAGTGCCATCGCAACCAGAAGCTAACAATGCACTGTTACCGACAAATGTCAATTCAAGTTTCTTCCTGCAGAAATCATAGATCCTAAAAAAGGTAGATTCTCATAGTTCTGTAATAGGTCCAGTGTGACCCCTTTGATTCAAAGAACATTGATGTTTCAGATCTGAAACAAACTCATGGCATTCTCAGGATCCTTGTTTAGGCATGAACCAAATGGAAGTTCTGCAGGCCTTTTACCTGAATATGACATGGTTTCATTTTAGGCGTTTGGTGGAAACTAATGTTTATTAGTCTCACTTTTTATTTGACAATTTTTACTTGCACCTTAATCGGAAACAATAATGAACTTTGCTACAAATTCAATAATTTTAGCATCTTCTATAAAGCTTGAAACTAAAAGAAGACTGTTGAATAATCATATATTATCAGGGAAAAATCCAATTTACAGGTGAATTAACAGACTGGTATTTTGGGAAGGCAATTTATCACTTAATGACCAAAAAAAATTGGAGTTTTTAATTTCATTTGCTAAAATCTTTTAAGGATTTAAATTGCTTAGTCTAAGCTGTCTGGACTCTGGAGAGAGCAGTCAATACCCCTCTAGCTTGCTGGTTTTGTAAAAGAAGCCCTTTACTTAAGTCCTAGTATGTGTTTTAGACTGCATATGTTCTGTATCAATCTCTCTTCTATTTTGTACTGGCAAAAGTAATTTTGTTAAAATATAATGACAGTTTCTTTTTTGTTCTTCCTATCTTTGTTATTTGATGTTAAATTAATGTCTTAAAAATATTTGATTTCAAAACTGATGTTAAAATTTCAGTCAAAATATTAAAATTTTTGAGCTGCAAGATCACAAGGATTAGCTTAGTCACTAGTTCGGTAAAATAAATAATAGATATTTAGGAGAAATTTCAATCTTTCAGTTTAAAATGAAAAAAGTGGATTCTCCATATTGTTTTTCCTTTTTGAAACAAAGATAAAAAGGTTGATCAGAATTCAAATAGCAGAGAAGCAGAGCAATACATTCAAAAAATGACTAATGGTGCTACTTTACACAGCCAGAGTGGTGATAGTTTTGTAGTTGCTGCGAGAATTTCCAGTTCATCTGCTGTTCGTCTTTTTTTTGATCACTTCGTCTATAAGTTGCCCAACAGGGAAGTAAGTCTTCTATTCTGCATTCTAATTTATCCCAAATTTTATAATAAAAATCAAGTTTGAAAAGATATTTTATTTAATTGGGGTTTGCATATGCCTCGTTCTGATTGATGATTTATATGACTTGATTTTAGGAAAAGGTTAGCTGATTGTCATGGAGTTGTTTAGCAGAATGACAGTTTATGTTTTGAGCAAAAGCTTCTAGTATATCAAAAATTTGAGCTGTGTACTAACATAGAGCTTTCTCCTGCAGCCTGTGTTGGAGGCGAAGGCCACAGTTGTTTGTCTTGATAAAAGCTATCGTCCTGTCCGTTTTCCTCCTGATTTTAAATCTAAGCTCACACTATTTCTTCGTAACAGTGAAACAAACTAGGAACTTAGGTAGGGTGGGCTTTTGCTAACCAGTAATGCATATAGTGTTGGGTGGTTATAATTTCGTTGGCTGTCATTGCATATTTGATTTGCCATTCAAACATATACTATAACTCTATATATACAATCTGATATAATTTGATCAAGTTTAGGGTCTAATTTGATACCCTCAATCTTACATCTTTGAGTATCCCATAAGGTGCTTTATAAAAAGATACAAGGTGGTAATGTTTAAAGCACCATGTTATCCACCAATTATCTTAGTAACTATTTATTAACACTTAAACTTGAAAGGTGCAGCAAATGTACTTAAGGGATCTTTACCGTGAGGCTGATAAACATTTTGATGTAAGTCAGCTAAACTTTTTAAGGAATTTTAGTATTTTACTTATATACATGTTATAACCACAAGCATATGGTGCTGCATTGATTCTTTGATGAGCTTTGCTAGTTCTAACGACCATTTTCCAGCGTCTTTTGTTGCTATCATCCACATTTGTATAACCCAGTGGCATAAAGCTTAATTTTGACTGACAATCGATTGGAAACTATGTTATGATGTGTTTCTGTCATGACATGGATAGCATTCTCTCCAATGTTCAAATTTTTTGAAATAAAATTTACCGCAAATGCATTTTCTGTTTTAACTATTAAGATTCAGTCACCTCAAGATTAGTTTTTTGATCAACAGGTTAATTAAATTAACTTCCAAGATATTAATTTAAATAATCATGCTCTACTTTTAGCAGCTATCTCCGGCTTAATCAAGACTTTGTTTTATAAACATTTTTGTTGCTATCTGGGCAACAACTTAGACTATTTATTGAACTTTTGAAGTTTGATTTTTTTTTGGAATACCGTAACTCTCAGCAAAAATTCAAATAGCAGCATAAAAAATGCTTCCATAAGAGTAGCAGATAAGGGATTCAAGCCACAATGTGGTAATATTAACCATAGTCGCAGAAGATGGGAAAAACACACAAGTATCTGCATTTTAAACAGATGCCATGCTGGTCTGACCTGGGTGGCTCGTTATTTTCAATAGACCAGTCAAACCCAGTCAAAACAGGATCAAACCGGGATTTTTTTTTGCAAAACAAATGCGCGTAGAACGCATGCAGTTCAAAAAACTTTAACAGGCAATGGGTTTTTGTTTATAAACCATTAATAACATTTGCACTTTTTTTCTCCATGCTTTTATGAGTATTTTAGCGTCTTTATGTTTTTTCCGTTCTAAACCTATTGTAATTGAATTACACTTTGGTTTGCTGTGCCATTGCCGGGTAAGTTGAATGTGACCCTGATATCAACATTGTGAAGGATAATATTTGAAAGAAAATTGCCTAGCTTTCTTGTAAATAACCTTGGAAATGGTGAGCATTGTTTCCATATTCAAAATAGGTTTTAGTTTATTTAAGTGAAATTTGCACAGTACGATATTAACATTTCCAACATCCCCCTTAATGTGAAATTGAAGGATTTACTTTACATTTAGGGTAACATAGTTAATATATTGACAAATAAGAGAATGTTATGTGGACAATTCCCTTTCACAACAAGCTTTTAGGGACATAATTATTTTCAAAAATTAACAAATTTAAATTTTTGTTGACATTTTAATTTGTGTCTTTTGGTGCAACACAAAACAAAACAGGATGTGAGGATAAACCTCTCTTCAAATTGGAAGGGAGAGTTCTCTCTAACAAAAAACAAAATCCTTAAAACATAGGGACATGGCTTCTATGTACAATTTAGTTCTTGGGGTTTTGAAAATCTATTGAAAAAAACTAAATAACTGCCTATTTTTTAATTTTAGGACAAGGATGCTTTGGTGCATTATAAAATTAAACATGGGAGGATAAACCTTTCATCATATTGGAAGGGGAAGCTTCATGTAACATAAAATGAAAACAAAACCTTAAAACCTAAGGATTTGATTTCTAGATGCACAATTTTATTCTTGGGGTTTGACCATCCATTTAAAAAAAGTTAAATAATTTCTTATCTTTTAGTTCTTGGACAAAGCACAAGATTTATCAACACTTCTGTTCAATAAAAGAAGCTTTTATGTTTTTCAATTTAAAGCAAACAACCTATAACAACTAGTAAATGCTCACTCTTTTTACCTAAAGTAGAGACTGAAAAATGTAAGTATAACATAAATTGAATTGTTTTGTACAAATGATATACACAAGATCAAGCTAACAAATTTGAAGGAAATTGCATACAAAAATTAGCAATAGAAAACTTGCAATTTTGAAGGAATACAATTTTATTCACTTAAAGAAAACACACAAGATCGTAAAAAGCTTGAATAATAATTTAAGAAGTAAAACTAACATGCAAAATTTTATTCACTCTATAAAACTTTTGAACAACAATTTTAACAAAAATAGAAATAATTTTTTTAATTAAAAATATATGTAGATGAAGTTTAACAAAACCTTCTAAGAAAAATAAATAAAAAACAAATGAACATACTTCATTGAAGTGAGCAATACAAAGCTTGCAATTTTCAAGGTAAAACAATTTGATTAATCTAAACAACATACACAAGATCGTAAAGAGTTCAAACAATAATTCAAACAACAAAATAGAGATACCAAATTCCATATATTTTTTCTCTAAGACTTTTAAACAACAATTTTAATAACAGTTAGACATTAAATTATCATTGAATATTTTAAGTGCAAATGATATTTATTTTTTAAGGTTTTACAAAATTTTGTATAAAAAATAAATAAAAGTTAACATTTCTATCAAAACAAATTAATATATAATTATGTCTCCAACTATTAAACTTTAAAATAGATTTATGATAAATATACCTATCAACTAGGAATAGATTCTTTTTGAAAATAGGTCACATAAACAATAGCCCCTTAAAAATAAATTTATTTAAATATGATTATTTTTTCAAAAAAAGTTAGCAAAAATAGCTTGAACTAAAAATGATTTTTAAACGATTTTGATGAAACTCTTTTGTTTTGCTCATGACAAATCCATTGAAGAAATCTTGAAACCTTGAATTTATAACTCCAATTAGATCTAGAAAATGAGCATAGTTTTTTTTTTTTTGACAACATTACAATCATGATATCAAGGATTAATTGACTACCATTGTCAACAATACAAGTTTATTTCCAACAACAAATTCATTAACCATTCATGGATATAACCAGTCAATCCATTAATGCCAATGATTTAGAATAGAAAAAGCCAATGAAGTAATCCCAGTTCACATTACCTAAAACTTACCATAATTGTTTTGCAAAGTCATTTGGACTCCATGTCTTCATCCTGCCTTAGTTTGTCTTAGGGGTGCAATATGATATCTCCAAGTGGATATAATCCCTATCCACCACTCCAAGTAGATTATGTGGCTTGGGGTAAGAGAGTTGATAATTATACTAGCTTGTTGCACGTAAGGTCAATTTCCTAATGACCATCTACCCAGGGTGTTCCAGCCATTTGTAACTAAGATACCAACATTATATTAGATTATACCACATAAATGCTACGAGGTATGCTCAACTTGTTACCTACATTATAACTTCATTAGAAATTCTCTTCATGGAGTCCATCAGACGACTAAGCAAGCAAGGTGGTCCATTGCTTGCATGCTGTTGGCCTTATGGCCCACATCCTACTAGTGGAAGCCATCCAAACCTCTAGCGTACTCTGGATGTCCATCATCGACATGTCGCTGGCCATAAGGCCCACATGCTCTTGGCAAAATTTTCCCAAACTTCTAGTAAGACGAGGTATGCATTGCCAACATGCTACTAGCCACAAGGCCCACATGATCCTGGCGGAGTCTATCCCGCTATCCAAGTGGTATGGCTAATAGTCTGCTGGCACAATATGCTCATTGATTCTTGTTAATCTTGAGCATGGATAAGCTTATCTTTGAGTGGGTCGTAGGATTTTTCCATTGGTGATCACCTCAACTGGATAGGAATAGCCTATGTATTAGAGGATTACCACCTCTACCTATACCGTTGTAGGGTCCTATTCCATTTGTTGCTATAAAAGTTAGCGCTTGCACCCAACTTAGCACTATAATTAGAAGAGAGGTTTCTAACTCGGAATAACTAGGTTTTGAACTCAACCACCTCAATGCTCACTACCCATTTGGTGTTGTGATATAGGTAGGGTTCCTAAATCCATTCATTCCCAGATTGTATGGTTGTTACTCAACCAAAGGGAGGTAACTATTCTCACCTAGCAAAAGTTGATAAGGTAGTCAACACGCTACCCATTCAGTGATGGTTTGCTACTACCATTTTCCTTGGCTCAAAAGGTATTGTAATTGTTTTAAGTTTAAATATAGCCATGAATGGAATTCGAAAAGTGTATATAGATGAAGCATTACTCGCTCCTAAACTCATTCGGATTGGAGGTGGGATTAACTAACCCTTTCCCCATTGATTTCCATGCCAAAAGGTAAAAACATAAATTTATTTATTTGCAAGGTATAATCTTGTATATGATAGATTTCTCATTTTAAGACAATATTTATCCGTTTTCACTAGTATTGACTATCTTATCAGTGAACACCTCTTTACCTAAGATGTGATCTAGTTATATGAACCTTATCTCACCATTCCTTAGTTTTGTTATGTTTGTTTCTTCCTTAGTGCAAGTTATACCAAGTTGAATTGGTTTAACATATAAAGTTATCATAAGTAGTTCAATTAAATAACTTCACTTATTCAAGTGGATCATCAACTCATGGTAGAACAAGGATGGTTTCAAGGAAAATTTGTTGCTGTTATGTTATTTTCTGAGCAAAATCATTTTTAGTACCACTTACAAATAGGGTAGGATAAATTTTAGAAGGCAATTGAAGAAATGCTGATTACCAACCAACAACTATAGCAACAACAATAGAATTGTGCTACTTACTCATACCACCTAATTTGTTTCCCAATTTTTTGAGGTCTTTCCACCTCCCATTTTGACATACCCAACTACAATGTCATTTCTAGAGGTATTTTGTCAAATAGTTCACTTGTCTATGCTTCTTAGTTGTGATTAGAATTACCTATGTTGAGAGGAGAGAGAGAGAAGGCAACTGCTATGTTACTATTTGAATTTTGAAGGATTAATTCTAGGTAGATATCCAAGATCTATACTTCTAAACAGATTATTTAAACTAGGCATAATCATTGCTAGGTATATCCATGAACAAGGTAAAATATTATCATCAAAATTGAGAACCTATTGTAGCAACATCCAAGTCAAAATTTAAGTATAATGTTTTACATAACATAATTTCCAAGTAATGAGAATGGGTGAGCAGAGCCTGAAAGGGCAATTTAGAGTTGGCTAGGGTTGGATTTTCTTCCAGCATAAAAAAAAAATCTCCTAACCTAAATTGCAACTATAGAGAAGGGGGATTTGCTACTCCCGAGTCTCTTTATTCTCAAGAGAATCTCAATGGGTGAACTACCCTAAACTACCTCAAAGAACAAAACGAGAGTTCTAGAGTTCGAAGGAGTAAAATCGCATAGGTTTTTTGGACAAACTAGCAAGTCTTCAGTCAAAGGATGACAACACGAAAAATGGATGACAACATGGTGCGCCAGAGTCCCAAATGTGCTCTGGAGTCTCGTATGGATAAAAAACTGAGAATGTCCCATAATACACAAAGTGACTACTTCTCTAACTGCTTGGAAATCTTGGAATGTGAGAGTAACAAAGAACAACAAATCTAAAATAAAGTAAAGTAAATTAAGTAGAATGTAAATGTTAGAACTAAAGAAGATAGAGAGAGAAAATGTTCACAATAACGCAAGTGATGAAGCCTCCAACAAGTAGATATCTTCAACACCTGCACACATAAGATCGAGGGAAAAATGTTGGGGCTGTATAAAGGTTTTCTTTAGTTAAACCACCATTTTGGTGTTCCCACCTCCATGGACAACCAAATAGATAGAGAAAGTGAACAAAGCAAGCAAATATGGAGTGATAAAAGCAATCCTCGCTCAAGGAGGAGAACCCGTATCACAAGATAGATAGATAGAAAAAATAGTAAAATGCTTAGAGAGGGGATGTGAGAAATCCCAAGATGCTCAAAGATATGAGATAAGCTTGATAGATATCACTTGTAAGGCTTGAGGAAGCCAAGGAGAGAGACAAAGCTGTGAGATCCAAGAGAGTTGCAAAGAGTGTTGTCAAAACTTGAGAGCTTGAGTGTTGTAAAAAGCTATAGAGAGTTGTGCAAGCAAGAGAGCAAGAGAAGAGAGTGTGTCCAAGAGGGAGAAATCAAGAAGAAAGCCAAATGGATTGAAAGATAGCTTTTAAAAGAGATAATAGGGAGGGAAAGAAGCTTCTTGAGCCATTACAAGGCATCTTGGGCAGTTACCATCGACAAAGGTAAGTGACAAGTGGAAAACATGCTAAAAAATAGTCATTTGAACGTTGAAATGTCATGAGATGCTAGTACGGCGAGCATATGTCTGGGTGCGGATGGTTAAGCGGATCACAGACGTTTAAGCATATCACAAATGTTTAAGTGGATCACAGACGTTTAAGCGAATCACAAACATTTAAGCAGATTGTGGATGTTTAAGCAGATTGTGGACGTTTAAGCGGATCAAGGATGTCTAAGTGGATCTAGGATGTCTAAGTGGATCCAAGATGTTTAAGTAGATCCAAGACATCTAAGCAGCACGCTAGTGTCCAGACACATCACACTACAAAACGACATGAACAAGAAAAATACAAGGTTTGACGCAAAGTTGACGCACGAAGGTAGCTATTGAAAAGGGGTCCTGAGCATCTTGAGAAGGGAAAAATGCTGATGTAAGGGCTAAAATGAGCCTAGAAAAATGCTAAGGGAGTGGACACTAAAGCGGGCACAAGAATGCATGTGAAATTGCAAGGGGTGTAATTTTATGACATTACACTTTGCCCCCACTTTAGCGGGCATATGAATCTACACTAATATGCACACTAACGGAAATCTACTAAACATAAATAACATCATGATACCAAAAAGATATTGTAGAGGAAGAAGATAACTCTCCAAACCAAGGAAGAATGCCCCTGGATTGAAGACCTACAAAACAAACACATTAGACAAGAAATACCTGCACAAGACAAGAATGTTAGAACATAAAAACCATTACATCACGGGGTTAGAATATATAAAAAAACATACACACAGGCACACAACAAACTAAATGATTTGAGTTAGCAAAGTAAAAGAGACCTCAATGTAAAAGGTTGTCTCGATACTATGTGTCGTTCCCAAATTAAGAAATAACACACAAAAGAATTCTTAAATGGAGAGAAGAATGTAAGGATTGGTTGCTTCAAGAGAAGAATGCACCCAAAAGTTAGGGAAGCAACTAATATCACAGAGAGAAAGGGCATATACTCAGGATGAAGAAGATGCAGATCTTCGATCCGATATACACAATTGAGAAGAAAGATAATTTAAGAGAGAGAGAGATGGAGAAGCTAGAAAGGAATGAAAATTCCAAGAGAGATGGATCCATAGGTCTTCAGACCCAAGAAGAGTTGAACAAATGCATCACAGATCTGCAAACCTACAGAAGGTGAACAAAAGGCTCTATAGGTACTCTCTCCTACAAAGTTGAACAAACTGCATTGAAGGCCCATAGACCAACAGTGAATAGATCCCACAGGATGAAAGCACTTTGTAGGTCCTCAGACTTGCATATAAGGCACCCCAGGTACTCTCTCCTGAAGGAAGCTTGATGTAGGGGACTCTGCAAAGTCAAATTGGGTCCTCACAGGTGCTTCTGGTCTTGCAAGGTAAGTTTGAACGGATCTAGTCAGGCTACTCCCAAGCTAGACGCCATAGAATTCATTTGAGATAAAAAATTTCAAAGGGGGTCCCTCGAGAACCCTTCAAGACAGCAAGAGGCCCACTTAAGGGGACACTCCAATTGAAAGATAAAGAGAAAATAGGGGGTCCTCATAAGGACACACATCTCCAAAACAAGTTATCACTGCCCCCAACATACAGGGGAGGAGAACCATGGAAGATACAGGGGAGGAGAACAAGTTATCTCCAAAACAAGTTATCACTGCCCCCAACATATAGGGGAGGAAAACCATTAAAGATACTTAGAACATATAGGATAGAGGCAAACCTCAATATCAGTTGTCATTTGAAGAAGAGGCAGGTGCATCAACAGATAAATGAGTGATGGCACCTGAATCACAAAGTTGTTGTATTTTATCCTTCAAGCCCTTACATTCACTAGTGGAATGTATAGGCACTTGATGGTATGCACAAAAATAATTTTTCTTTATCATTCTTATGAAATTTCTTATGTGTAGAAGGAAGAGTAATCAAGTGGGATTTTAGAATCCTCAAAAAAAAAATGCTCTTGCTTAGGTAAAGAATGAGTAGGAAGTAAACCTTTCTCTTGTGGAGAAAGACTCGACTACTCACAAGAAGAATACATGGAGATAGAAGACAATGGAGGATGAATCAATCCAAGAGAACGAGATTGAGTAGAATTCATGTCATTCAACCATGGCTTCCATTTAGATTGTTCATTTGAGAAACCAAGCCCCAAATTACACTCACGAGGTGCACGTTCTCTAGGGACTTGCATTCCTTGTTCATTATGCCCACAACCTTTATGCCCATAGCCATATTTAGAGACAAGTTTAAAGCCAGGGCCATAACATGTTTGCAAATCTTGAGGAGGATCTTCATAGAGAGCATTATTCCAACAATGGGGATCATACTCCTCTACATGATCACCATCAACCTTCTTGATAGGACTACCAACATTAACCTCTTTAATAGAAGTTGAATCATCTTCCTTAGAAGGAGGGGGATCGACATTAAGGACATTACAACTATTGCTCACATTATCTTGTGATACAAAAGAATAATCATCTTTGATAGTGGGTGTGGATGATGTTATCGGTAGTCTAAGATGAATGAGATTCACTTTGTATTCTCCAATGAAGAATTTAGAGAAGTCCAAGGATCCCCAATCATCACCAAAACATGCATTCTCTTGCTCGAAGAGGTAGATGGAGCAAACTTAAGGTTTCCTGCTTCAGAAGGATCTTCTTTAGGGACATCTACCTCAAGCATATCCTTTGTAATAGATACTATTGGAGTAGACATCGACACATTGGAAGATACTAAAGGGATGAGAGTAGGCACAAATGAAGCCTGACTAATAGCTACCATCTCACATAAGTGCATAGCCACAGGGTCATCCTTGACTGCGACGACTTGATTATTGCAAATGAACTTAATAGATTTAT
>VDFB02059891.1:0-15870 GCA_007258455.2 Sequoia sempervirens
TCACACTATATAGTATTTTCAAAAGAGGCTCACTATAAAAAAGAATGACTCATTGTCCAAGTACAAAGATTCACTTCCTACAAAAAGGGACTCACTATCCAACAAGGAGTCTCACTGCCTACACAAGATTATATAAAATAGAATAAGGCTTTACAACCCAAAAAGAACTGGAAAGATGTACCTATCATGTGTTGATACAGTTCCAAAGATGCTTATTATTCAGACTTTACACCCTTCACTACTTCCTTTTTGATCACACCTTTACCTTGATTACTTGGTCAATATTTCATCTATCTCTTCTCTACTATCTACATCCACTTCTCCTCATTCCTAAAAACTGTTCTCCATTTATATATATATATATATCTGATCTCCATTGCAAGCATCAATTAGGTTGGCCTAATTAGACGCAATTCATTTATAAAAGATATAAACTATCAGATCCAATAGATCACAAAATATTTTCAAAATGCAATTTAACTATTAGCACATTACATTATGTTAGCTCAGATGAAGAAATAGATCACACATAAGTTTTCATATCATATCAAAATTAACTTAACAAGTAAGCCAAAACTAGTCTTCAATGCAACTAGAATAATGTCACTTCATTGTACAAGCACTAGAACATGAAATTACCCAATCATGCATGCCTTTAACATCCATAAGTAATTTCTCAAAGCCACAATAAAAAAGTTTCAACTATAGAGAAATGCAGACTAGAATACCGGAGAGGCACCAAAAATACCAGATCAACCACCAGAGAAGATAAGTCAGCTATACACATCAGTTTAGAGTATCAGACCAAGATACCAACATGGTGACATCAGTGAAAACATATAGATAGCTTACTCATTCTTCCAACAATATCCCCCTTTGTCATTGATGACAACATGTAAACAAAATTCCCCTTCTTTGCTAATTTTTTTTTAACTTTCTCCACTATCTCCAACTTGATCTTCCCCTTTGACATCAATGGCAAAGGATTCCAAATTGAGTGTAAAAATGGTGACATCAAAATTTAAAAAGATTTCCAAAACTTTTGAGTAAACAAAAATTAACTAAAGATGCCATTCTTCACCTAGAATACCTTCTTATACCTTTCCTTGAGAACTGGATACAACTTCTTCTAGTTGAATATAGTAGACTCACATCTTGTGCATGTAATTTCCAATAATCCCAACAGAGTAAAAGAGGGTGACCAAGCTATAACGGAACATTGATTCTCAACATATTCTACACTAAAAAGAATTATGGAAAGATTCTCTAACCAGACTTCAACAATTTCTTTAAGAAGCCAAAAGGTGTTTGTCACATCATCTCTCATTCTTTATGTAATGATTAGCTCAGCCTGTAGTTCACCAAATCATGTTCTTTACTTCCCTTCTTTTTTTCAAATATATTGAAATTCTTTCCAATGTTGTTCACCTCAGCTTCAATCACTTCAATTCTTCTTTTGAAGTTATCTACAACTACAAGCCACCAAAGACAATACTTATAAACATCTAAAATTTATTTAATACACTTCTTTGTTTCCACAATCAGTCCATACAATCTCTGCTTAGCCTTTTCACATATCCTTTCAACCAAAATTCCCACCTTATGTCTTTCTAGACCTTCAAGAAACATCCTTTCTTCAACAATCTCAATCATATTTTCTGGCAAGAAATTAGAAATAAGAGATACTTCAATACCTTTCCAAAGTAAATAATCTACCAAAGCATCATCAATTTTTAGTTTGTCAATAGGCAAGGCAACATTCCATAGTTCACCAATCTTCTTCATTTTTCCTTCAACTATCATAGAATGAATGCCATTAGGATTAGGGGATTCAGTTGCAGTCAGAGATTCTTTCTCCTTCTCATTTGATATGTCAATGATGTCTTCAGTTATCTCTTTTCTCCTTTTTAATTCCAAAGGGGAATCACTGATAACACCCTCTAATTCTCTTTTTGTAGAGGAAGAGCCTACTTCAAATTGACTTGATGTAGATATACTAGAGCAAGGGTTTTCTCTCAAAGATGAGAAATATGATCTACACATATTTACATTATCTTCCAAAGACTCTAGATATATGTAAATTTGCTTTCCCATAGGGATACCAAATTCCCACATCACATTATATTTTCCTAGTAGAGAATTCAAAAATTAAAACACCGGACACACCAGCAAGGATCCAAAATGAAAGGGATAATTTTTGACCAATGATATTTGAAAATTTTCAAGCAAATTCTCAAGTAACAAGATACATAAATCATGTGGGAAATATGTACGACAATCACCAAAGTTGAACTTTCACAGTTTTTTAAAGAAATTTTGTATGAAATACCATAAGCAACATACCTAACAACCGAATTAACAAGTGTATCAACCAATAGTGCTCTAAGATCTCTATTGATGCTATTCAGCTCTTCCACATCTTTATACTTCATAGTTTTCTTTCTAGGGATTTCTCCAATATTGCATAATCTAGTGATCGCTTCGATTGCTTCCTTCAAGATCAAATAGGGATTTTCCAAAACAATGCTTCCATCCTTGAAATGATTCAACAAGAACAAGATAACCTCTTTATTTGTAATCCATAGAAATTCACTCCATAAGTCCATCCCTAGGGTCTTTATGTTTCGTAATTTGACTTCACTCAACCCTAGTACAATTCCTTTCATTTTCCTATGATCATATTCTTCTAATTCGATGCTTTTCAACTTCAGAGGGGTAGCACCACATGATCCACTATCCATTGTTGTACTTTCTTGAAATCCAACAAAACTTCTTCAATTTTCTTCATTCCTTTTGTAATCATAGAAAAGGTTTCCAAATTACCTAATATATTCTCTTCAAATTCCTTTTAGAAATTCTTCAAGCTCACTCAAAAATCATTCTAGGCTTTTCTTCAAGCTCTTCAAAAGCTTGATTTAACCAAAAAGACATGCAAAATTAATCTAATACACCATCAAACTTACCCTAAAGCACATGAAATTTGGTAGACACCAAAAAGTTGTTAAAAGTAGTCTTCTTATCATAGAAAGCTCTTATTTGGTCCACAAATCCTCATACCAAACATATTTTCCTCTAGTTATTTTTCCACAACTTCTTAATAAACATTTTTCACATTCCAACCACATTCCATCCTCTGACATGCCATTCTTCTAGGGAATTTTTATAATATTTTAATAATACTCCCCCTAAGACCATGCTAGGTCTAAATTCTGAATAAGTCATCTGTACTGGATGAGGGCACATAAACATCAAGAGTTTCAAATTATTTTTCTTCTTTTTTCTTCCATACCTTATCCATCTCTTGCTTCATCTCCTCTTTGTCAATCTTCTTTACTGGTTCACTCTTCTCTTGTAGAGCAGACTTATTTCCTTTCTTATTCTTACAGACTTTAGATACATGGCCAGGTTTGTTGCAGTTATAACAGACCACACTTTTCTGATTAAACTCTCCTCCATTATTCCTTGATCTACACCGATTTTCCCTATGTCCAAATTTATTATAGGTATAGCAGTAGCCATTAAAGAATTGATTCATTCTACCTTCATTAAACCTATTCCTCATTACCTAACTAATCATTCTCACTTGTGATCTGCATTTTGTAGCCTTATGTCCAATCTTCCCACATTCAAAACATTTTCTACAGAGAGAACCATAAAATTGGTTCATCCTACTCCTACATTCAGTTGCTCTATGAACATATTTGTTAGAAGAAAAAAAACACCATTGAAAGAGGGGTACCTATGTGCATTAGGTTTTCTCACAGATGGTCTTCTTGCAAAATTTCTTCTCTACTTCCTCTTTCCTTGATTCTTCTTCACATCTTTAGAACTTTCACCAGTATCAACTCCCAAGCCACTTTTATCTTTACATGGTTTATATCCTGCAAGGAGTTCTTCAGGTTTACTAGAGATAGATCTAAATTTATTTTCACAGAGTTTAACCTTCTCTAGTTCCACTCATAAGCTTACTATCTCCTGCTCGAGTCTAGAACATTCAACAAACTTGTTATGCAACATTGTATTCAGACATTCTTCAATCCTTTTCTTCTCTTCTACTGTCACTTTCTTTCCAATTATCTCTTGTTTCAGCTGTTCACTTACTTCTTTTTGTATTTCCTTAAATTTCTTCAACTATTCCTTCATTTTTCGAACACAGTCATTTGCTTCATCAAGATTCTCTTTCAGATCTCTATTTTTGTTTTCCACTTTATCAAGATCTTCAAGAGTAGTCCAAAGCTCTCCTTTATCACCCATTCAACTAGTGTTTAGGATCCTCCTGAAGTGGTTAAGCTCTACACAAGGAACCAAAATCTCTAATACCAATTGCTAAAAAGGAATAGGACAACTAAGAGGGGGTGAATCAGTTGTCACACAAGTTAAAACTTAAAAAATTTATCACTTATCAATTACTCAACCACACTTTTGTTATTAAATATGAGCACAAAATACAAATAAAAAAAAGTAAATCAACACAATGAACACCATATTTTTACGTGGAAAACCCAACAAGGGAAGAACCACAGTGTGTGTTAACTCACACTATATAGTATTTTCAAAAGAGGGTCACTGCCAAAAAGGACTCACTATCCAAGTACACAGGATCACTACCTACAAAAAGGGAATCACTATGCAACAAGGAGGCTCACTTCCTACACAAGATTATACAAAACAGAATAAGGCTTTACAACCCACAAAGAACTGGAAAGATTCACCTATCATGTGTTGATATAGTTCTAGAGATGGTTAGTATTTAGACTTTACACCCTTCACTACTTCCTTTCTGATCACACCTTTACATTCATTACTTACTCAATAATTATTTTCTCTTCTTTTTTGTCTACATCCACTTCTCCTCATTCACAAAAACTATTCGCTAGATATATATATATATATCATCTCCATCACAAGCATCAATTAGGTCAGCCTAATTAGATGCAATTCATTTATAAAAGTTATCAACTATCGGATCCAATAAACCAAAAAATATTTTCAAAATGGAATTTAACCATTAGCATGTTATGTTATGTTGGCTTGTACCAAGAAATAGATCACACATAAGTTTTCATATCATATCATAATTAACTTAACAAGTTGGCCATAAGTAGTCTTCAATGCAACCAAAATAATGTCACTTCGTCGTATGAGCACCAGAACACGAAATAACCTGATCATGAATTCCTTTAACATCCATAAGTAATTTCCCAAAGCTGCAATCATAAATTGTCAACTGTGGAGAAATGCAGAATATAATACCAGAGAGGCACCGAAAATACTGCATCAACCATGGGAGAAGATAAGTCAGCTATACACACTAGTTTAGAGTTCTAGACCAAGCTACCAACATGGTGACATTAATGAAAACATATAGATAACCTACTCATTTGTCCAACAAGGATTGCCCAAATTTTTTATCCCCTGTGCATTATGTGGTCGCATGGTGTGACCGAGAGCTCCAGAAGATGTCAAAAGCATCTCTGTAGGAATTTTTTTTATTTGTGCATATCTTTTGTAAATGGAGGCTAATTTTCACAAACCACATTTCAACGGAAAGGTACCTTCGTCACCTTTCCAATGGTTGAGAAATTTCTATCCTATTTTGTTGTTCAGTGGTACTTTTAATCCATTGAAATTTAATTTTGGTGTTGTTGTGCTCTTTAGAGTTACTTGATTCTCAACCCTTCTTTTTGCATTATTTCCTCTTGAAGTATTCTAGAAGGCTTCATTTGCAATATTTGGTAGTTTTGAATTGTTGTTGAAGGTTATTGTCTTTGTAGTTTTGGAGTTTTGTCATATAGTTGATTATGGGGTTTTCAATTCATCCTTTTGTGATTATGTTGAAAAGGGGAAACTATGAACAATGGAGAGAAGGTATCATAAAACATCTCAGATGGCTTCATTTGTTGCCACATTTGTATAATCTTTCTCCCCTTCTTGGTACTAATAGTAATAAATTTTCATGGAATTGAAAAAGGGATCATGTGGGTATGTATAGGATCATGATGGGCCAAAAAGTGGTGATATGATGGGTATGTCTAGGGTATGTGGTTGATGACTATTTTTTTACCCAAAATTGATGAAACAAAAATGGTTTTTAAAGGAGATTCTTAGCTTTTCACCAATATAAATTATGCTTTACTTTGAATTTAATAAATAATTATTATTCATTGGTGCAACCATGGTAGGAGGGTCCTCAAAGAGAACAATCTGGACCATGTAGTAGGAGTATCACAATGAAAGCAACATGAAATATGGAAGAAAATGTAGATTAAAACATTCTCATTAATAGAAATCTTGGTTACCTTTGGCTAGCAACATCGAGGCTTACAGATTCGGCTCACAAGCCTAATACATGTTCAGAAATACAATAATCCAATATGCTCCTATATGCAAGCTGAAATCTTACAAATCTAATCCAAACTTATCTATATATTCTTCACTACCTATTCTAATGATCAATTACAAGATTTATACTATATCCACGGTTCCAGAAACATCTGCATTGGCCAAAGATCGTCACATTTCCCAATGAAAGAAAATATAATGGGCACATGAACAAGTCGGCCTCAAATTTGAATTACTCCATCAACGGGTGCATAAGATGAAGTGTGGACCTATAACAAAGTTTGAGGACACTCCAAGGAACATTTAAAATCACACCATTAAGATCCACAAGTCACGTGAATGATCCATGAATGATTAGATTAGCCATTAGGCTTGAAAACTATTCTGGTGCCAATTCAAGAAACTTTCATGAAATCCGGAATCAGTAACTTGCCAGAAAATGATCCAATCATGCTCAAATCTTGGAATAAGAAAAATGAACATGTACATGATGTACATAGAGATCCATAGGGTCTAGTGAGAAAATATGATGTATCCACCAACAAAAACTAAGAAAGAGGAAAAGAAGAACAAAACTGAAAGGAAAATATTTTTGGTTGATGCAAGATTACCAAGAACCAAGGATGCTCCTGCATTAGACATCCAGGGTTAATTAAAAGTGAGTCCCTCATATTGATGGGGCCAAAGGAAAACCAAAGTGATTTTCCTTAGCCTAAGAAATCCATGAAGAATCTTCAACTGGTCTACCTTTCCACTTCACAAGATATTCTTTATACTATCTTCCACGAGTCTTTCTCCCATCGTTGATATCCAAAATTTTCTCAATCTCATCTGGATGTTATTTAGTAAACCAATTCTCTAATTCCATTGTACTATCTTCACTAAATTGGGATTCATAATACTGATGTAGGTCTGTAATGTTGAATATAGGCGATATACCCATACCATCTGGTAACTCCACTTCGTATGCATTTCTTGAATCAAACTTCTTCAAGATCCTACAAGGTCCAAACTTCCTCATCTTCAACTTGTTGTATGTCCCAACTAGAAACCTTTCCTTGCTCAAATATACCATCACTTCATCTCCAACTTTGAACTCCTTATGTCTCCTCTTTTCATCTGCTTTCTCCTTATACTTCCAGTTTATGTCTTCCAATTGTTGTTTCACTTGAGTATGTACTTTCTTCATATGTTTTACAAATTCCTCTTCTTTTGCACTCCTTTTATCTTCCATACTGATGTCTCTTAACTTTGATATACCTTTAGGGTGAACTCTAGTAACAATCTCAAAAGGTGTTTTCCCTGTACTCCTGTTCATTGCATTATTGTAGGCAAATTCTACTTGTGCAAGGACTAAATCCCAACATCTGGTCTTCTCTCCAACCAAATATCTTAGAAAATTCCCCAAGCTCATGTTCACTACTTTTGTCTATCCATCATTCTTTGGGTGAAACATAGAATTGAACTTCAAATTTTTCTTCAACTTCTTCCAAAGTGTCCTCCAAAAGTAACCAACAAACTTAACATCTCTGTCTGAAACAATACTCCTAGGTAATCCATGCAATCTAACCACTTCCTTGAAAAATAAGTCTAATACATGCACTGCATTTGTTGTCTTCCTACAATGTATGAAATGTTCCATCTTCAAAAATCTATCTACTACCACAAATACTTAATCATTACCTCTTTGTGTCTTCGGAAATCCAATTATGAAATCCATGTTGATATCCTCCCAAGGTCTCTCTGGAACTGTCAAAGGCTTGTACAATCCAACATTTTGACTACATCCTTTTGAAACTTGACAAACTCTACAAGTACTCTACACAAATCTCCTAACATCCTTATGAATCTGCAGCCAAAATTAATTCTCACTCACCAATGCTATTGTCTTATCAATTCCAAAATGTCCTACCAATCCTCCACTATTCTTTTCTTTCACCAAGTTTTCCCTCATTTAACTCTGGGGTATACACAACTAATTACCTCTAAAAAACATATCCTCCTGAATGAAATAATCCAACCACTAGCTTCTAGCCTCCAAAACTAGTTCCTTACAAGCTTTCCAAGGTTCTACAAAATCTGGGTCTTCCTCATACAAGTTCTTCAACTCATCAAAGCCTAATACCTCCACTCTCATCTCTGTCACTAAATTCCTTCTCCTACTTAATTCATGAACAACTCTATTTTACTTTCCATTCCTATGGTTGAAAACAAAAGTATAGCTCTACAAGAATTCCACCCATCACATGTGTCTCTGATTCAATTTACCCTGACTACTATAATATTGCAATGCCTGATGATCTGTATACAACAAAAACTCCTTGGGAAACAAATAATGTCTCCACTTCTTCAAGGCTTGAATTATAGCATAAAATTCCTAATCATACACTAAATATATTTTCCTAGCATCATTCAACTTCTCACTGAAATAAGCTATAGGTCTTCCTTCTTGACTCAACACTACTCCAATTGCATTCCCACTTGCATCACAGTCTACTTGAAATACCTTAGTGAAATTCAGTAAAGCCAACACAGGCTGCTCAGTCACCTTCTGCTTCAACAATTCAAAACTTTGATCTGCTCCAGATGTCGATATAAAATCCTTCCTTTCTCTTCTCATTGCTTCTATCATAGGGCTACAAATAGAACTGAAATTCCTAATGAACTTTTAGTAGAAACTAGCCAAGCCATGAAAATATCTTACCTCTCCAATTCTTTTAGGTGTACACCACTCAAAAATTGCTCTAACCTTCTCAATATCCATCTTCAATCCTTCTACAGATATCACAAATCCCATATATACAAATTCCTTCTTCATGAAACTACATTTCTAAATGTTTATCAACAACTACTCCTCTCTTAACCTCTACAGAACTTGTCTGATATGAAACAAATATTCTTCTATACTCTTACTAAAAATCAAGATGTCATCCAAGTAAACAATCACAAACTTACCCAATAATTTATTCAATACCTCATTCATCAATCTCATGAAAGTACTCTGTGCATTTGTGAATCCAAAAGGCATCACCAACCACTCATACAATCCTTCATTTGTATTAAATGCTATTTTCCACTCATCCCCTTCTCTGATTTTGATATGTTGATATCCACTCTTCAAATGTATCTTTGTAAAGTATTTGGCTCCACTTAAACAATCTATAATGTCATCCATTTAGGGTAAAGGAAATCTATACTTCACTGTGATCTTATTTATGGCTCTTGAATTCATACACATTCTCCATTGTCCATCCTTATTAGGTGCCAATACAACAGGTACTATACAAGGGATTAAGCTTTCTCTGATCAAACATTTCCCTAATAATTCTTGCACTTGTCTATTGAACTCTTCATTCTCTGCAAGTTTCATCTGGTGTGCTACTTTATTAGGAAAACTAGCTCCAGGAATCAGATCCATGAAATGACTAATACTCCTCATAGGTGGTAATCCATCAAGTACATTATCTAAAATGATCTCCTCATATTCTGTCAACAACTCCTTTATCTCTTTCGGGTGTTCTTCCACATGCTTCAAGTCTTCAACCTTCTTAGGAATTAAGTCATAACACATATTATCATGTCTCAACCCATCAATGAATCTTCTTCCATCAACCAGACAAACCCTAGCATTCATACAAACCTCAACTGTAGGAACATCTTCCAATTGAAACAAAATTTGCTTCATCCCATTAGCAATAATATTCTATATATTCTTATTTCCACCATGAATAGCCTTTCTATCATATTGCCAAGGCCTTCCCAAAAAAACATGAAATATATCCTTAGGAATGATATCACACAAAACTTCATCATGGTAATTTTCTATCTTCAATTTCACCAAACATTGTTCACTTACCAGAATCTTATGTTCATCTTGTATCCATGCTATCTGATAAGGCTTCGGATGCTTCAGTCTTTCCAACTTCAACCTAGTCACCATCTCTTTAGAAACTAGGTTCTCAAAACTTCCACTATCAACTATCACCTTGCAACATTTACCAGCTACCTTGCATCTTGTCTGGAACAAACTCTTCCTCTACAACGGTTCCTACTCCAATTCACTCTGACATAGTACTCTTCTATTCACCAACATTTCTCCTTTCGGTTTGTTAGATGATCCGGCATGATCTTCCTCAACAAAGGTTGTTGTTTTGTTATTCTCTATCTTTTTGCTTGTCTCTCCTTGACTACATTCAAATGATCTATGTCCTTCTCCTCCACATTTATAACAAGTTCCTCTTACTACCTATTTCTCTTGTCCTCTCTCATCTCTTCTATATCCTTCATTCTGGTAACCACCGTATCCTCCTCTTCTATACGAGTTACCATCACTTTTCTAATATGTATTATCATTCATACTAACCTCCTTATCATTGTTCTAGTCCAGAAAAGGTCCTCTTCCTCCTCCAACAAAATTTCTTCCTCTTTGAAATCTTCCACCTCTTCCTCTTTGTCTCTGCTCATGTCTCTCATTCAGCTTCTCTTCTACTTTTAGAGCACATTGATATGCCTCTTCCACATTTTGCAGCTTGATCAAACTAATCTCACCCTATATAGATGACTTCAAACCATTCACATATCTGGCTACTTGCTCCATCTCATCCTCCAAATGTCCAAATCTGATATTCAGCTTATAGAACTCCTCAGTATACTCTATCACACTTGAATCAATCTGCTTCAAATTTTGCAATTTTCAGAACAAACTGATCTGATAGTTTGTAGCCATAAACTTTTTCTTCAACTTATTCACTATCCAATACCAAGATTTTATCTTTTATTTCCTTCTTCTTTGTCTATGTGTCTACAAATTTTCCCACCAAAGGGATGCCTTTCCTCTCAACTTTGTACAAGAAAATTTCACCTTCTTATCCTTAGTGGTACCTTCAAATTCAAAATACTTTTCCATCTCTGTATTCTAATCAAGCAATTCCTTTGAATCCAACTTTCCAATATAATTCGGTGGATTGAAATGTGGCTTTGTATTTTCTCTAGTTAGGGCTCTTATGAACCTCTCTTCCTCCTTCCTGAACTTCTACCTCTTCATCACTCACATCATCAACTGGTCGACCTCTTCTTTAGGTTGTTGCAATTGCATCTAATCTAGTAGCAATTCCTCTTAGCATCTCCATTATAGCTTGGTCTACATTTCCACGCGCTCCATTTCCTCCAAAATTTCTTCTTCTAGCCATCTTTATAATAGTCCTCTATAGCTATAGGTCAGATCCACAATCCTCCACCCCACAACAAATCTTTTACAGGACTCTACAAATTTTGTTGACCTCACATGGATCGAACCTTCTCTAACACCAATCTGGTGCAACCATGGTAGGAGGGTCCTCAAAGAGATCAATCTAGACTATGCAACAAGAGTATCACAATGAAAGAAACACAGATTATGGAAGCAAATGCATATTAAAAAATTCTGATTAATAGAAATCTTAGTTACATTTTCCCGATAACATTCGGGTTTATAGATTTGGCTCACAGGCCTGATACAACATGTTCAGAAATACAATATTCCAATATGCTCCTATATGCGAGCTGAAATATTGCAAATATAATCCAAACTTATCTATCTATTCTTCACTTCCTATTCTAATGATCTACAAGATTTATACTATATCCGTGGTTCCCAAAACATCCACATTGGCCAAAGATCATCACATTTCCTAATGAAAGAAAATATAACAGGCGCATGAACAAGTCGGCCTCAAATTTGAATTACTCCATCAACAGGTGCATAAGATGAAGTGTGGACCAATAAAAAAGGTCGAGGAAACTCCAAGGAACATTTAAAATCACACCGTTAAGATCCACAAGTCACGAGAATGATCAACGAGCGATCAAATTAGTCATTAGGCTTGAAAACTATTCTGATGTCGATTCAAGAAACTGTCATAAAATAGAGAATTGGTAACTTGCCGGAAAATGATCCAATCACACTCAAATCTTGGAATAAGGAAAATGAACATATGGATGATGTACATAGAGATCCATAGGGTCTAGTGTGAAAATATGATGGATCCACCAACACGAACTAAGAAAGAGCAAAACAAGAACAAAACTGAAAGGAAAATATTTTTGGTTGATGCAAGATTTCCAAGAACCAAGGATGCTCCTACACCATTCATTTTCTATTTGAATTATTACTAAAGTCTTGATTGATAGGCTAATTGAAAAACATCTATAGCTTTCAAACGCTATCACATTTTTTTGAATCCAAAACATGCATCACATTCTATGCATCACATTTTTTGAACTATGGATTACATCATGTAGCAGGTCTATCATGTGTGAAGTCCCCACATCTACCCTGAAAGTATAAGATGTCAAAATAATTTGGCATCTTATTGAGGATAAACTCATAATAGAGTTTCGTCAGAAATTATTGTGGTACCTCATGGTTATTGCATGGAGGTTGGTCAAATACCATACACCACTGCTCTGAAAATTTAGTTTTAACTAACTCATGGTGGCACCAATGGATGGGAAACCTCCTGCATGTATGAGACAAAGGCACATTGGTTTTCGGGTCTATAAATAGGGCACACAAGTTAGTTTTGCTATTTTTTTGTTTTTTAACATCTTCATATGACAGACCTCTAGCATAATATTGTGTCATCTCATGCCTCGTATTTGACCAAAAAATTATTTTCTCACTCATTTCTCATAAATGAGATACAATTGACTTCAATGATTTAGCAATCCCTCTCCTATAAGGGTGGGATTTGGTATGCTTGGTTAATCTTCCAATTAATTGTTTAGTGTCTCTTTTATTGTTTTCAATTTGATTTACAATATTTTCTTGTGTTCCTTGAGGATGTCTATGAATTGATGGAGGGGTTTCATGTTGTTCTTGAATAGGAGGATCTTCCTGAGGGGGTGAATATGAATTCTCAATGTTTGGAGGTGGAGATTCATTTCCTAAGAATTAGAACAAAATTTTATTATAAAAACCTATTTCAATCTGTATTCTAAATCAAATTCAAAATAAATAGAATAAAAATACATACCTCTTCACAATCTTCGATGTCTCTGATGTGTTGGCAACATCCTCGTGAAAAATAGCAAGCTAAGGATGCAAATAATGGATGATATTTGGTGAGCATGAGTTGTTGAACTCAAATCCTCCAAGCCAAGCTATGGGTTGAAGTGAAATGAGGGTTTAAAATACATTTTTTTCTTTTATTCAACTTTTCCATTTCGGCCCTTTTTTGTGAATTTTTTCCAATTTGGCAACTAAATTGTGTCATATATTGGTACACTTACCCAAAGTTATGGGCCTTCCGACCAAAACCTACTTTTAGGAGTGGATGTTGTAATTTGTGGAAGAAATCCTCTAAGGCAAAGCCAAGTTCTATTGGGTAGGAATGATCAGTAATTGCTTGCATGAGCAATTTGTGGCAATGAAAAAGACTCAACAATTTTACATGACATCCTACTTGGTCTATCTACTAGCTAACCTGATGCAATACAAAGGCTTGTTTGTAGCTCCAAGTGAGACTTCAAGCATGGAGTTAAAGCTATATGATAAGTATCCCCAACTCCAATATAGAAATTTTAAGAGGGACTACTGCAGAGTCAATGATGCCTTCATAAGCCTTATTATCAGACTACTTGGAGGTGATTTTGAAAGGAGAGTCACCCATAGTGAAAATGCTTACATCTGTCGGTTTGGCTTCTTGTTCATACAATTTCCAAAGTTTACCTACATTCAAGTCGAGGGTTTCTCAGAGAAACCATACAAACTGCCCTGGTACCCAAAATGACCAGATGATATGGCTTGATCTCTCCTAGAAACTGTAGCATGCACACACGCTCCAAAGCGACAAGCATAGAGTGGGGATTTCCTATCCCCTTTCCTTTGGCCAAGAAATGTATGAGCTCCACACATCCCAGTGTGCATAATATTTTGATAAAGAACTTGCAGAGTATAACCTAGAACTCCACACTGCCTGGTCACAGATGGATCCATACATTAAGCTTAGGAAGATGGTCAGGATGGAACATGCCAACACACATAATGTTGAATAATTTTGGGCCAACTACAGGGATGATAAAGAAGTGTTAATGTGGCACTACATGTGCATGGTGATATACTTTGTTAAGAAGGTCAACATGTTCCCTGTGCTAGATTAGATAGTGAAAGATGAAAATATAGTGATTGATCATCGATATGATGTAGTTTCCAACCTCCCATTTCCATTAATTGACTGGAATGAATAAGAGGTCAATGACCTCAGTATTCTTATGAAGCCGATTGAGGCAAGAACAAAAGAATGGATTGACAAGAAGATTACCCAATTGAAGCTACAAGGAGCCACCCTAACATACAAAGAACTTGAAGATGAATCGGGGAGTGATATTGATAGTGGGATAGTTGCTACCCCATTTGGAGAAACTTCAAAATCTCCTCTCGCCACTAGGTTGAGAAAGAGAAAAGAGAGGGTTGAAAGGCAACTTAAACCTAGGGTGTATTCAAGAAAATCCTTGGATGGTGAACCCTCCAAGAAGCCAAAGACATTGGGTGGTTTTATGGAGATGCCCACCATCTAGGAGGACCCTCTCCATGAGTGTGAAGAGCAAGGGGCCGAGAAACCAAAGTCCCTACCTGCTGCCTCCACTCTTACAGTCACTACTGCTGCTGACATTGCCACCACTGCTTCCCCTCTACCTACTTCTCAGGAAATGGTTGCCACTTCTCCACCCGTAGTGGGTATCTCAGTCTGCCTTGCTTCCACCCCACCCCCTACACAACTCATTGTGATAGAGTCTTCCTCTGCCACTACCTCTCCGCTCTCCTCTTCCTCCATGTCTCTGCCATCATATCTCCCATTGGCTACAACAACAATTCTAATGCCCACTCTCTCACTCCCGAAGGCCTTCACTCGCCACATGAATAATATCCCAATAGGGTTGTCTAGGGTATTAATGGACTCAGCAATAAAAGGTGCATTGGCATAGATTGTTGCAAACCTCCCTGGGTGCTATCATAATAGTGGTTTACAATTCCTAAGAGGAACAAATTTTAGCTGAAATCACATATTTTTAGAAAATATAATGATTTAAACCTTAAAAAGTTCCATTTTAAGGATTCCAATTGAAGAGGGTTTGATCAAATCACCTTAGATCAAACCCCCTTGGATAGAACCTTGCTAGTTTTAAACCATACCTATAAGAATCGTCTCCTTTACACCTATCAAAATAGATAAAAAAATCATTTTTGATTTAGATTTTCAGGGGGATCAAATGAATTAAATTTAAAATTTATTTCAAATGAATGTAAACATTTTCCTTAAGAACAAGCTACATCAATGAATATAATTTTAATATGTTTTGGTTTTGTTATGTATTTGTTTTTTAAGTTTTATTAAACATGGGTTTTTCATCGAAAATGAATTTCTTTGTTCTTCACATGTGGAAAAATAGAAGATTATCAAAAAAAAAAATTGAAAAATATGAGTGCACCAAATATTGAAGTCCTCGATCCAACAAAAAAAATTGAATTAAAATTTGACATATACAAAA
>VDFB02059892.1:0-35821 GCA_007258455.2 Sequoia sempervirens
CCAATTTGGGCTTGGAAATGGGGCACACAAAACAAGACAGGAGCAAAGCAGCCTGTCGGGAGCGAAAAAAAGGGGGTCCCTGCCTACGGCGGGGCGTGTGTGCAAAACATGCACAACAAAACCCTTCGCAACAAGATGTGCTTTGTACTTATCAATAGAACCAATAGCAGCATACTTGGTGTGATACAACCATCTGCACCGAACCATCTTTCTACCCTTAGGAAGAGGACAAAGATCCCAAGTACGATTCCTCATCAAAGAAGAATACTCCTCCTCCATAGCACTATCCCACTCAGGGTGACCTGTAGCCTCTGAAAACTTCTAAGGATCCTCTAAAAGAGCATGACTCAAAAGACTAGAACCCGCAATATAAGATCGGGTGTGATGGGTGTCTAAAGGATCACCTGCCATAGATCTTGCTACCTCAACAATAAAGCGAGCCTATTTGGACATTTGAGGTGGAGCAGGTAGAGGTGGAGATGGGGGATCATCAGCATCCACATCAGAATCATCCTCAACATAATCTTGAAGAGCTACAGTGTGAGGAGTAGGTAATGAAGTAGACACTGGAGATAGGTTATCCATTGTGGGAAGGCACTCATCAAACTGGACATCTCATCGAAACAGGACCTCTCTAGAATCAGGATCAAACAACCTGTATGCCTTATGATCCTCACAGTAGCCGACAAAAATGAGGGGTCAACTCTTCCGCTCCATGGCTCTCCTCTGAGCATCAGGAATAAATGCCCATGCCTCACTACCAAATACTCAAAATGATGAAACATTAGGCTTGTCATGAGACCAAGCCTCCTCAGGAGTCATATGTCAAATCACCTTGTGAGGCATCCGATTCTGAATATAGTTGGCACAATTAATTGCCTCAACCCAAAAAGATAGATCCATGGACCTGAACTAAATCATACAATTTGCCATCTCCCGTAAAGTCCTATTCTTTCTCTCAGCGACACCATTCTACTGAGGGGTGTAGGGAATAGCAAATTGATGTTGCAAACCATGCTCAGTGCAAAAATCCCTGAAAGCCTAATTCACATACCCCCCCCATTATCTGTATGTATCCATCGAATAGAAAGGTCAGATTGCTTCTCTACAAATGTCTTGAAGATTCGAAAGAAATCAAAGACATCAGACTTGTACTTAAGAAAGTACACCCATGTGCGTCTCGAGAAGTGATCAACAAATGTGAGTACATACTTGGCCCCAGAAAAAGGAGTGGGAAATGACATGAGGTCACTATGAATCAACTCCAAGGGTGCCAAAGCACGAGTGGCGCTTCCCTTCGGAAAGAGATCCCTGTGATGCTTTCCAAGCACACAACCATGACAAACACCATATGTGTAGGAAATCTGTGGAAGACCAAGAACAAGTGCCTGTGTACTCATCTGCTAAAGATATCTGTAATTGACATGGCCCAAACGCTCATGCCAAAGCTTACTCATGGAATCTGCATGTGCTATAAGAGATGAACCTGTACCCTCAGAAGGCTCAAATCCATCAAATTTGTAAAGACGAGATGTAGTGTCAACATACCCAGTAGCCACAACCAAATCAGAAGCATGGAGATCCCAAATAACCACATGATGTGGTGAGAACTCAACTGTCTGACTAGAGCCAAAATGGAAAATCTGATAAATGGATAAGAGGTTCGTCGAGATGTCAGGAACAACCAGAACATCCTGTAGAGTACCCCTATCCAAAGAGACAGAACCTGAGACTGAAAGCTATGTAGAGTCACCCACTACAATCTGTGAAGTACCACAAGAGGCAAGAGAAGTGACCAACTACTGAGTGTAAGTCATATGGTGAGAAGCACCAAAATCTAAAATCCAAGTGGACCCATAGGTCGATGCTCGAGTAGTGAGAGCATTACCTTTCCCTATGGAAGGAGAAGATGACTTAGGTGAAGAGATGTGATGCTACTACAAGGCTTCCTCTAAAGCCTCTAATCGTTTCCAACACCTAGAAACTAGATGTCATTCCTTGCAATAGAAGTTGCAAGTGTCTCCTGATTTATTCTTAGTCTTGGAGGAAGACTCACCGGACTTCAAAGATTTCCCCTATTTAGAATTAAGTGGTGGTTTGGAATCAGACTTAGGAGGTGGTTTGGAGGAATGCTCACTGCCTGTAGAATCTTTTTGGGATTCAACTTTTGCTTCTATTTCTTCTTAGATGACTGAGCAACCAATGCTTTATTCTTTGATCATAAGAGCATATCAATCTGAGAAAGGTGTGACTGCTCATGAGACAAATGCTCACAAAACACATCAAAGGTAGGCATGGTAAAATGAGCACCCAAGCCATCCATGGTGGAATAGAATGAAGAAGCAAATATTTGAAATGGACCATGAAGCTTCGAAAGGATCAAGTAAATGCACTCTATGTCTGACTTATTCTTGCCACAAGCCTGTAAAATAGTGTGGATTGTTTTGAACTTGGTCAAAAAATCCTCAATAGTGGTAAATGATTCAGGTAACAGTGAAGTCAGCTCTGCCTCAATTTGTAATGCTCAGAACTCATTAATGGTCCCAAAAAGTGTCTCAAACTTCAACCAAATGGCTCGAGGAGTGAGCAAAGCATCAAGGTGAAATAGAAGATTGTCTGAAACGTGCAGGGATAGCAAACCCATAGCTTCATCCATCTTGTTCTTGTGCTGAAGAATCTTAAAAAGACGTTACAACTGAGGCTGAACCTCATCTAGACAAGACCACAACCCTCGTGACCTGAGAAGCCTCATCATGTGATACTTCCAAGTGTGATAGTTGTGTGATGTGAGTAACTCAATTGAGGAGTCTACCATGAAACCCTGCACCTGTACCTGTACCTATACCTGTACCTGTTGGTGTTTTTTATTATTATGTGATCTTTCATAATAGACAAAAGATGCAGAAGGGTTTTATTTTTTTGAGAGTATTGGTGTTCTGGTTTTCTGAAATAAATGACAGAAAGCAAGAAAAAAATACCCCCCACAAGAGATAAACCCAAACCCTAGTAGAAACTAAGAAAGAGGAAGCAATGCATAAGCAAAAAAGCTTCAAAACAAATTCTTGTGTACCTGAATAAATTCTAAGAAAAAAGATCACATATCTTAATAGAGCAGGCTGAGATTTTTCCAACGCCTATTCATTTTTGAAAAATGGAGTTCGTTTGCACCTTTTATGGCCCCGGAAGTGCAGAAAGAAGACCCCACTTTGACTAAAAAAAATGTAGTCAAACAGAAAATCTAGAAAAAAGTACCAGTACCATGACGTCTGACATGGAATTAGCTTTCCAACAGTATCTCATTTGAAAAAAAATGGAGATTGTATGCAAAGTGTAGACCTGATTTCGTGAAGTCTCCTTAAAAGGCACAAATTTGCCTCCTTTAAGCCCTGGGGGCTAAAAAAAATAAGCCCCTGGTCCGCCAAGTGACCAGGGGGCTGGCGGCAGGTCCGATGAGCTAGGCAAGTCGGGAGCTCAGTGAGCAGGGCGACGGTGGGAGCTCGGGAGCTTGGGCAATGGCCGGAGAAACCCAGCGGTGGTAAGCAGCGGCCGGGGAAAGAAACT
This sequence comes from Sequoia sempervirens, assembly GCA_007258455.2. NCBI lineage: Eukaryota > Viridiplantae > Streptophyta > Pinopsida > Cupressales > Cupressaceae > Sequoia > Sequoia sempervirens. Next base: position 3,562 of record VDFB02059892.1, read on the forward strand.
AGGTCGCCGCCACGGTGGTGAGCTCAGCGAGGGTGGAGGGTGCCATGGAAAGAAACCAGGCAACAACGACGGTGAGCTCGGTGAGGGTAGAGGGCGCCAGGGAAAGAAACAGGGCCGCGGCAATGGCCCGACCAAGGGCGGAGGCTGGTGACGGCCCAACCAAGGGCAGAGGTGGTGACAGCCCAATAAGGGGCAGCAGCAACAGGTGATCGAAGAACTAGCAGCGGCGGCAACAGGGCGGGGGCGATGGGTGGCTGAAGAACTAGTAGCGGTGGCGACAGCGCGGTGGCCGACGAACGGCCAGAAAAACGTAGGGCGCAGCGGCTGACGGATGGGCAAAAAACACAGGGTGCCGAAGATGAGAAGAGTACTATCGCCTGCAGTACCTACAGTACTTGCAGGTCTGGCGGTACCTTGCGTACCATGGGTGCAAACCCACAAAAAAAAAAAATTAAGAACCCCTTTGTATTTTTGTTCACCTGGTTTTTTTTAATCCAAGTTTCTAATGCCAGATCTCAAAAAAAGAACAGGGAGCTTCAGAACTTGGGCTCTGATACCATGAAGGAACACAAATGTCTCTGCAAGCTAAAACACCTGTTACAGGGAGATGCAAAGAGAAACAACACAACAAAAAATAGCTCAATATTGCCAATGTAAAAGAATTAATTTAAAAAAGAAAAGATTACAACCTTATATAGGTAAAAAACCTAAAAATGAAAACCCTAGGCTTGCACATTAATAATTAATAAAATAATTAATTATTATGCACCTAAAGTTAGCTTAAGTGAAAAAGAGATAAAAGGTAACTTAATTAATTAACCAAATATTGTTTAATTAATCAAGTAAATAACCAATTACTCTAATAGTTTGTACATAAACACTCACTGTTTAGAATAGAACAATGTTGTTTCAAGCTAAAAAATTACAGTTTATTACGAAACAATGATGTTTGCACATAAACACTCATTTTTTATAATAGAACGATGTTGTTTTTAACTAAACAATAATAGTTTATTACAAAACAATGTTTTTTATAGATTCATTTTCATAATAACCAATGCTTCGTTCATACAAGCCTCATTTAGAGACTCATAGCTATTCATTACAATCATGGTCAAATATTCTATCATTCTTAGAACAATTGTATATAACATGCATATAAAGAAAATAACCAAACGATTTCTTGGTATAGATTTTTGAAAGGTAATAAGAATACAAACGACATATTGGTTGTTTAACAAGAAAAATTTTAGACATATATGGGTTCAATCTTTAACATAGTTAAGGTTAAGAGAACCCTTATTCAATTATTTTAACAAAATATACTATTGTTGTTCCATGAAGGACCTACGGTTGGACGATTGTCGTATAACTTTTATCAATAGCTGAGGCTAAAAACATACAAGTCAACCCTTGGCTTGGGGAAATTCATTCAAAATTTGACATGGTATCATTCCTAGAGAATGATAGTCACACACTATACATGCAAGCACATGGCTAGGTTAGTTTATTGTTCTGCCATCATTTTGTGAGGCAAGGTGCCATGATACATTAATATCTCTATGACAGCAAGAATAAAACAGCTGCAAGGAAAACAAATATCATACTACAACAAGGGTGACATAAGCCCACCATCGCTTACTATGATGAAGCAACATAAAATGGTAATGATAACCCTTCGATCTATTAATGAAGATGATGGTTCTTGCACCTTATGAGCAGCCATCGAATGGATTATAACATGCAAAAAAAAGTATAACATAAATCTCTATGAGAGATTTGTTTCCTACCCTCAATGGGTGATGACGACTTAAGAGTTGTTTCACTCCATATCACAGGCTTATTGGTTTACTCGATGGCCTGGTGATGAGCTTAAAAGAAACACATGCAACAAATTTACATGGGTGGTGACATCACAAACTCACAGTATAAGAGATGTTAACTTTCAAGCCTTGGGTAAAGCATGCACAAATCATAATTGGCAAGGAAAAAGGCCGACATGGCCATGCTCTCCACATAACAAGATACATCAAATTTGATCAAAGATTTGCATAAAATAAATCAACAAGAAAATTTCTTACGATTCTATAGAATCGACAATGAAACATTCAGACTGTGCAATGAGAATAATTGGACTATAAAGAAATGCAAACATTTCAATGTAAATCATAAATGTTACAGTGAATAATTTATCTATTCATTATACTTAAGTGCACTTAGGTTGATGAGGTTAAACAACATCTTGCCTAACTAAATGTACAATATTTAGGCCTCTAGAGGTTACCAAGTTGTTTGGTAAACCTCAATGTACATACCTTTTAAGGTCGGAAGACTTTGCATCTCACCTCAAAGGTCACTCAACAGTTGTCACCAAGGTTGATGACTTGTTCAAATGAGTTGTTGTTTTGCACATTCCAATTGATCCTAAGGTTGACACCTATAGGAAACTTGTCTTCTCATTTATGCCACATCACGGGGCACTTTTCAATCCACATGATAGCTGGATTGCATTTTCCTTTAGTATATATGCAAGGCCATATTGTACTTTTTAAGTAACTCTTTAATCAATCTCTTTGATAATGTGAATTAGGTTGATCACTGTGTGCAAGTATTTTGTGTGGAAGCACAAGGTTTTTGCTATTATGATCTTGGATAAAAATCCTAACATGGTATTAGAGTGATGCAAAAAACCCTTCCCAAAATCTTGCATCAAGTCTAGTTTAGAGTTCCATGCAATTTAATCTATACTTAAAAATGATCTTTGTGTGGGCATAATTGTTTGGATGCATGCAATCTGTAGTTTACTAATTTATTTGTAAAAAAATGAAAAAAAAATAGTAGAGGGTCAATCTTCCCTTTGCCAATTTTCCATTTTGGTAGAAAATTTGTAATATCTAGACCTCTTTGCAAGATATTATTGTGGTTTTGTAGGAAATTTGGCCAATTTGGCCTATGTGCAAGTTTATTTAGCCCACCATCATATGGGTAGTGCCATACCTATTTACCAATCAAGAGCTCTTACATGCCAAAGCTTGTTAATCTTTTTTAGGGGTAGCAATCTGCTAGACCTACCCAAAAGAGGGATTTGGGGGAGTGGAGATAAGGGAGAGCCCTTTTCTAGATTTTTGTTTAGACCTTGATGGGAGAGATTTATGAGAAGACCACAAGTGATTTTCAAAAATCCATAAATCCTTAGAGGTAGCAATGGGAGTAGGGTTTGAATGTGGGGTAGCATCATGTATAAATTTGTAGAGGGCATAGATTAAGCCTTGATCCAAGGGTGGAGAGGTACATTTAGTAATATAGTCCAAAAGGGAAGAAAGTAGGAAAAAAGGAACATTTATCCATTCTTTATGAAAAACATGATTTAATAATGGAAAATGGTAACCATGTATACTCACATATCTTCCCTCAAGGGTGAAGTAACAAATTAGGTGAATGATTACTAGGTTTGGTAATGGAAAAAAGTACCCCTTTTACTTTCCCTTGCTTGTTTGGGCCCTCCTTGTTAACTAGGCTTAATGTTGCCTTGATTTAGTGTTGTAATGTGTTTGACACATTCACACTAGGTCTTGGACCCTTGTGAACTAATGAAGATAAGGGTAAAAGCACAAAGTTGTGTCACACTTTCGGCCAAATAAATAGTTTCGAGCGAAATATTTTCGGCCGGAAAGGTTTCGGCCGACTAGGTTTCGACCGAAACAACGTGGCCTATTATGTGGCACACAAGTTTCGGACGAATAAGTTTCGGCCGAATCCCAAAAAATAAATTTTTTTCGTTTCCCGCTTTGAAATTGGCTTTGAAATTGCATTTTTTAATGCACAAGGTTTCTATAGAAAGGGTTTCGGTAGAAACTGTTTCTACCGAAACTATCTATGTGGCATCCTAGTTGGCAGCCAACTCAGCTTTTTTCAGAATTTTCTGAAACTTTCAACTTTAGCTAGGTATTTCTTTAGTCAGAATAATTTTTCTGAAAAAAACAAAAATACCCTTTTGTAGAGCTTGGAGTGGAGAATCCAAATATATAATTTTTTTAATATTTTTATTAGTTTTAATATATTTTATTTTTAAAATAATGCAAGTAGGTTTTTAAAATGAAAAAAGAGGCTGATTACAAATATAAAAAAAGATAGTAAAACTTATTAAAAAAATTTAAATTTTATATGGAGCACAAGAGGAGAGAGTCTTCTTCAAAAGGGTATAATTTGTTTTTTGAAAATGATTAAAAAAATTGAAAATAGTTGGCGGTCCGTGAAAACTGTCAAATTCTGACATGTTTGACTTTAAATCGTTATTACAAGAAAAATATACATCAAATTTTGATTTTGATTTTTCCATGCACAAGATATTGAAGTTACCTATTTTGAGAAAAGAAAAATAGGGAGAAATGAATTTTTTTTCAAATTTTTTCTTAACGGTCTGTGAAGTCACTCTTTTCTGAAATTTTCATCATTCCAAAATCTATCCTTAGATTGATAAAAACATAATGAAAACATTTTTTTTTAATTTTAAAAATTACAGCAATAAAATTCATCAAAAGTTCTACATTTCATTAGTTTACACCATTTTGGAATTCAAAACATAAAGACCACTTTTATGTGGTCGAAGTTCAGAATTTTTTTTGTTGTTGGCCGATTCCTTTATAAAGTGTGACACAGGTTTGTGCTTTTACCCATAAGTGGTACCTTGCTAAAGTGTCGTGAAGTTTTGTAACACACTTTCACACTTTTCTAAGGTTTTATTAATAAACTGAACCTAATAAATCTCTTTTTAACCTTAATCATGCCTTATTTAAAGAGTTGTAAAGTGTTGTAACACATTTTCACACTTTTCTAGGGTTTTCATTAATAATTGGACCTTGTTATGCTTTAATTGGCCCTATTTTTCATCCACAAGCCTCATTTAATGCATCTTTTCAAGGATAATCTTGACACAAATCAACATCCAATCATAATTTGGGTGTTTTCAGGTTGTATGGCCTAGAATTAGTGATTTGGGACTCATTCACCACCTTGGGAAAATGAGTCTCACCTAGGTTGTTGGGTCCCAAACCTGGTTTGACATCTTTCTAAGCATTTTTAAAAATGGTCCCATAAATTATGCCCAATGGGACTCATTCGCCACCTTGGACGAATGAGTCTCGTGCAGCCCAAAATAAAAATTAATTCAAATTTTTGGCAAGATTTTAACCTCCTAGATCTGGTGTTGGCTTGTAGTGTTGTAATTTTGGGAATTATTGCATAATTAAGTATAAATACAAGGTTCTTTCACTCATTTTCACCTCAAGCATTCAAGTATTCATCCTTATAGAAAGTTTGAGTTCACAAGAGCATTCAAGGGCAGATTATCAAGGATTTTAGAGCATTATCCAAGCATCATGTTTATTTTTGAGCTAATAATTGTGATGTATGGTTTTATGATTCGAGCTCTAGAATTTCATTCAAGATCTATCACATTCAAGAAAAATTCAAGATCTACATCCATTGGATCCATCTCATACATGTTTGTAGCCTCTTATTGCTAGGGTTTGGTGAGTAGCAACATCATATTTTGTTCATTCATCATTCTCCATTCCTACTTCATTGTATTTCAAGGTTTTATTACCAAAAAGGGGTTTGACCAAGGAAAACCCCTATCCACTAACAAAACAACATTTTTCCCTCTCTTTAGTGTGTGATTTGTAGATTTAGATTGAAGACACATTGAGGAGAAATTTTGGAGAAAGTTGTCAAAGTGTCTAAAGTTGTCAAAGTTGACACCTTGCATTGAAGATATTTGGAGAGCTTCTATAGGTTGTAAATCGAGGTTTCAGATCCGGAAATCAATTAGGAAGCATAGAGAAGACCTTGAAGACTAGATTTAGACCTTAAAGTTTTAGAAAACCCTAATTGGACTAATTTTCCACTTCTGGCGAATGAGTCCCAGTTTATGTCAAAATTTATATTTTTAGAGATTTAGATACCTATTTTCCAGATTCTTGTTTCTGCATAGAAAACTAGATCTGGGACTGATTTTCCCAACCTGGCATATGAGTCCTAGTCAACATTAAATTCAAATTTTCAAACATTTTAGAGCTTCAATTAGTCATCTTCAGATTTCTAGGTGTACGCATTTCATCTCACAATTTGTTTTTTTGCTTTATATGGATTTCGAGGTCATTTAGCAAAAGATTGTATTGAGTTAGGGAACTAAGCATTTTGATTTGCATTGAATTTTTCTTTCTAGCTCTTAACTTGGCGGTGAACCCCTCATTAGTTTACAATCAACCCCTAGGACAACCCTATTGCAATATCTCTTTCTCCTTTGCATTGAGATCTCTAGGGTTATCCTTTAATAAAATGATTGGAAAGGTGGGTGTGCTCTATTTCCTAAGCCATACGATAGCATCCTACCCCATTTTCTTTTATTTCACTAGGCTATAGGGGGCTGATTTCTCCTTTTCATAACCATTTTGCAAACACATGACTTTCTCACCTTCCTCAAATAACTTGTCTTTGAATTTCTAGTACTTCCCATTACAAATATTTGTAACCTTAAGTCCTTTGCAATGGAGGCCCATGAATTTCACAATTAGGCTTGTAGTGACTTTAAACTAGATGCCACCAATAACAACCTTACCCACATTCTAGGAATTGCAGAATCTGGAGGTAAGGTTATCGTCATTCCCTTGCATATCTTTGAAAATTGGGGTGAAGCTAGCTTCTTGAAAAAAAACCACAAGTTAACATTCTATTTAAGTGAGATGTGAGACAAGGGTTCAAATATTTTTCTTGAGCCCCCCATATTGGTAGCAAAGAGTTTGATACAGAGGCAAAAGAGGGATCTTAACACAAAAATCAACACAATCAAGCAGAATGAATGGGGTTTGAAATGCAAGAAGAAATCTTAAGGAAGTGGTTGCCAAAAGGAGGAGACAAATTATGGCATGTGTCAAGCTTGTAGGTAATTATGGTCCTAGAATGCCCATTATGCCACTTGTTAGGAGTAATGTACTTAAGGCATGAAAGAAAGAGGTGGAGAGAATCCTTACTAAAGATGCCAATTTGGAAATATTTCATTTCCATAATAACTTTTCTTTCCTAGCAATCTATAAGTGAACTGTAGATTTTTGGCACCAATGCACTTCTCTAGCTCTTTTAGGGTTTTTCACCTAAAAGGAGAGATGTAGGGCCAAAAATGCTAAGGGGTTCATTCAAATTATGTTATGTATGATGTTATCTAAGATAAATGAAGTGAATTAAATGCAAGTAAGTAATTTAAATGAATGATTATGAATGCAAAACTAAGATTTAAGATATGTTGGAAAACACAGTGTTGTTTGCAAAAAGCTTAAAAGAATGAACAAAAATGTAAATTATACTGAACAGAAAGCTATTTTTTAGAATGGGTGCACTTGGGAAATAGAAGAAGACTAGAAGACAATATGGAAAATTGCTGATGTCTAAATTTGAGCTGACTGGGACTCATTCGCCACTCTAGGAGAATTAGTCCTAGGATAGGAATTTTTCTGCATAGAAGTTATTTTCTATCAACCGAGAACCAAGATCCGCATCTGACTCAAATCTACACCTCAGGAGGGACTCATTAACCATGCATGGAAAATTAGTCTACTTTCAAACTTTTGCAACTTTAGATTTATGTCCTACATCTTGACACCTGCACGATAATTTCTAACAGAAACCCGACTTCAAATCTCAAAAATTTCCTATAAAATAGCTTAAAATTGTTTGTCTAATGGGGGGTTTTCCTTGGTCAAACTCCTAGTTGGGTAATTAAACCTTAAATGGAGAAAAAATTGCACAAACCCTAGCCTTGGATGTGTTAAAGACTAGGAAGATTTGAAATATGACAAAAACCCTATTCTATTGTTCTAGAATAAGCAATGAAAGAATGATTTGTATGATGCAAGATCTCAACCCTAGAAACCTTACAACATATCAAAAATGGAAGTGAAATAACATGCAAATGACAAACAAATAAAATACAAACCTTAATCTAAAGATAGAGTGAAAATGGAAGATGGAGTCATTATGAAACCAAGTCCTTAGGTGTGATTTGGTGGCTAGTTGCACCTCTTCACCCTAGATTTCTTCATGATTCACCATAGGCATCCATAATCAACCCTTTGCAATGTTGAATCTTGAAAAAAAGTGTGAGCTTCAAGACCTGCAAAAACCCTAGTTTGCTGCCCTAAAACTTCAACTTTTGCTAATGAGACTTGTGGTAGAAGACTTGATTTTAGAAATTGCTTTTGAAAAATGACTAAAAAGATGTGTGAAATGACTTAAAATGAGTATGTATAAGCAACAACACCTTATTTTCTCTTTATTTAGACCTAAGAGGCCGACATTCACCATAAATTGAAGTTAAATTAATCAAATTCCCACTCAAAATTGAATTTTCCCTCAAAGGGGACTCATTCGCCACCTTTGGCGAATGGGTCCCACTACCAGAGGGGACTCATTCACCCAAGGTGGTGAATGGGTCCCACTACTGATTTTTGAAGGTGGGTTTTCAGGGTATGAATGAATTATGTGTTGTTTGTCGGATTTTATGTGATTTCTCAAGTAAAATGGGCCTCTGGATAAAAAATAATGGGTCTTAGGGGCCTATAAATGTTTTTTTTAAGGATAAATGATGCAAAGGGACTCGAAAGTGGGTCTAATTGCATGTGAAATTGTCTTTTTTTTCAAGAGGGTATAATTTTCTACGATGCATTTAGCCCCCACTTTAAGCCCATATGACTCTACTTGCATATGTAAGCTAAAGGAATCTAAACAATGCACATAATTACATAGAAGGATACTTATTCAAAAGGTGGAAGAACAAAGCCCCTATTGTAATTTTTTGCAAAACCACAATATTAGGATTTGCATCCTGCAACACACATTCGTTAATTATCCAGAAGTCCTTTTATCTAACTCTTAGGAATCCAATTTGAGGGTAGATGTATGCCCCCCCTTGATTTCACTTGCTTTACAAAGGTGGAATCAAGGTAGCAATCTAGCCGCATAGAATAAGAAAGATCATATCGTAGGGCATTTCCAAGTACCATGCCACATAATGATAGATGGATGATGATGTCGGGTGTGGAATCGTGACTCCAACACATCAAACGACGCTGAATATGGATTACCCTAGCTCCCATTATGTTGATTTGAAGAAGATCTACATTATGATTTCTTGAAAAGATAGTAACCTTATCTTAATGCGTAAAAGTAAAAAGAGATGAAAAGGGGTTAAAAGAAGTAGATGAAAGTAACTTGTTAGTTACTATTCATTTTACCTTCTTGTAGCTTGAGAGTGACGAGTGAGAGAAGAACATGCCGAGTAGACAAGATTACACATGTTCGTGGTTGGATGATCTTTGGGAGCAGGTGGCACGCTGCAAGCTATATCCTTTTTCTTTTGATCTCCTTATACCCCACCAAGCCATTGTTGCTTCTACTACAATACTAGAGAAGACTCCTATATGTTTGACATATCCTTCAACAAGAGTGCCCTTGTGGTCCCTAATAACACCTCCAACAACAACCATACCAAGATTGTAATTAAAAAATTCTTTATTATTTAATTAATAAATGTAACAATTCATCTACTATTAATTACATAAACTACTTTTATTTGTTTGGTCAATCTAAATAATTTAGTCTTTCTTATAATGTTCCCACCTTAATTGAATAAATACAAACATTATGTTCTATCATATATTAAATAAATACTCAATATTTAATTAATTCCTCTAAAATATTGCTCATCATTAATTGAATTAAAAAATGGGTTTAGTCAACTAATTATTCATTTGTATATTCCTCCACTACTTTGTTTAAAGTAAATAAAGTCCATTTCACACAAGGCTCCAAATGCACAAGGCTCCAAATACACAAGACTTTTAAAATACACTTTTTTTTATCCTCACCCTCCATCAAGATTGAGAAAATCTCCACCTTCCATCTCTTCTCAATCTTTGTTCTAATTATTAGCACCAATTGCATGATGCCAGTTGTAATCATATCATTCTCTATTGCATATAGAACAATCCCATCCCTCTATTGCTCCATCCATCACTCCAAGCCAAAATCTATAAATGTGCCCTTGTACAAGCCATTTTCAAGAAGAGAAATTAGATGTAAAAGAAGGTTGTACTACTAGATTGACCAACCAACATTCATCTTCAACAATCAACCAATTGTCTCGACCACTATCACTAAACTCAACAAGGTTTGCTTAGTGAGAAGTCCCTTCTATTCTTTTATCATTTGCTTTCATTCCTTTGCTCTATTGAAATTGTAGTTAAATTACTGTTCCTTATCGTTTTGCTCTCTATATTTTGATGTACGCAATATTATTAATATTTATTAAAATGTCATATGAACATAAAGGCTACAATACTTCATGATTGGCTGCCTATAATATTAAAAAAATAGTTATTTTTCTATGGTAGTACATCTATAATGGATTTATTCTCGAGTTTAAAATATTTGGAACTGATGTTCTATTGTATATTGAATGTGTTCCGTTAGAGTGTGGAACTGTTGAAGGCTGCCCTGTTCGACAGCGAAAGGAGAGCGTGAAGTACCAGATAACATATGACAATCTTATCTAATGATGAAATATGCTATAAGTTCATCTATATACTTAATAGCGGTTGTCGTCTGGCATTTGAACACTAACAACTTTTAGGACCACCTGAATTATTTCTAATGATGAACTAAATTACTTTTGATGATGTAAGTACGCTGTCGTATACAATATTTTAGAAAACAAATTAGCCACTTAGGCAATTCTAAAGTCTAGAACCGTTTCTTATGTAATCAAAAAGCGTATTGATTGGGAAGTGTGTTGGACACGCTCAAATTCCACGTCTGCTAGGTGCGAATCAATCAAAGTAATTAAGCTTCTAGCGAAAGAGATGATGACGTAAGTGAAAGTCTCATTGATGATGAATGGGGAAGATGGTCCATAAAAACGGCACCGGTGTTGTTCAAGTCTTTTACAATTGTCTTTCGTGGTAGGCTGCTGCCAATCCTTCCCTCTTTCCTTGCCATGGCCTTGAGATTTCCATTCTTCCTCTTATAAATTTGAATTAATCCTTGCAACAAGCACTTCAATTGTGTGCCTTATTCACGTTTTCTTTTTACGTTTACATTGCAAAGACTATCGTTTTTTGGGTCTGGTCTAATAAATTTATAGATTATTACACTAAGTTTTCCTCTTAAAATGGCCGATCTGAATGAAATTCGAAGAGTATATGAAATGCTGGACAAAAATACAGTTGGAGCCGTTACCGTGGATGAAATCTGTGGTTTCATTAGCAAGCTCGGAATACCAATGTCAGGAGAAGATTTGAGATTTATACTGAGAAGCGAAGGTCATGATGATTGTAGCGATAGTCTTCAATTTAATGATTTTGTTGATTTATATCAGATCATCTTCAACCACGAACAAGATGAAAGAGAACACGAGACAAACGATTTGATGGAAGCGTTCAAGATTTTTGATCAGAATGACGACGGATACATCTCTTGTGAAGAGCTGCAACAAGTGCTCTCCACGATGGGATTAATCCCACAAACCCAACACCCACAACAATGCGAGCAAATGATTCACAGATTTGACTTGGACTGCAATGGAGTGCTAGATTTCTCTGAATTCAAAACTATGATGTCTTCTGAACTTTCTGCGTAAGTAATGAGGAATAGGTGTATATACAGACAAAGCTCCGTAAATATGGTTGTTTGCTTTCGTTCCTTTCTCTTTTCGATATTAATAAATTTGTCGAAAAAAGAAAAAAGTTCAACCGGGACACCTTATTTGTTATTTGACTATTGTTTAAATTATTGTACGGTACGTCCGCTCGAAATAAATGTATCCCGGACTCTATGGAATGCCCTGGAAGCAGTGTGGAATATCTGCACCCTGCATCTTACATGTTTAGAAATTTCGGGCACTTTTCTATATAGAAGGGGAGAGGGTCCTGGTAGCAGGGCTTTATTGTGGAGATAAATAGTTGATAATTTAGACTCCGTTTTTTTTTAAGAAGTTATTGACTAAAGTTGAACTAGCAATTGCATCTTAGTGTGCAATGGGTACGCTGAAGAAGTGTGGAAAGTCAATTAAGATAAATTTTGATCTATTTTTGTAATATATAAAACTATTTTAATCATTTTATGTAATTATAGTTTTATTTTAAAATATAATATATAATAATAGATGTAATTAAATTATTTATAATTAAAATATAATCCACATTTCATATAATAATTTAAAACATCAATTTAAAAAATTATTAACGATATAAATAAAATCAATATAAAAAAATAAAAGTTAATTTAAAAATTATTAATTATAAATAAAATCAATATAAAAAAGCTTTTAAACTTTTAAACTTTTAACTTTTAAAAAAAAACTTTTAAACTTTTAGCTTTTTAAAAAAAAACTTTTAAACTTTTAAAATGATGAACCACTGAGATTCGTTTAATGGTCAGCAGATTGATACCAACCATTGATCGCCCAAAATTAGCTTTGTCTTCTTCAAATAGGATACGCCTTCAGCATAAATAAAAACATCGTTTTTAGTATGTCTTTGGAGAATGTTGTCACATTTCATTTTGTTTAACTGAGATATTAATGTTTGTCCTTTCTAGTCAATATATTGTGTGAATTTTTCAAACTTCAACAAATAATTACTTTTCCAAATGTCAACATGTGAATTTTTTAGCAAAAAATATTTTAAAAATCATTTATTGACAATATGATTGCTTGAAAGGATTTGAGTCATTTCTGCAACCCTCATGTCATTCGAGGAAACAAGAATATAAAATGATAGTGATATTAATATATGGTATGTTTATAGAGTTGTGTGATGTTTCACAGAAGTGATGTTGAAGCTATGATGTTTTCATTAATCAAAGGACCTCATATTAAGAAAACTCATGCGAGACTCATCTGTCATGAGCTTAAGAAATGTGAACTAAAGATGTTTTATAGGGTTTTATCTTTAAACTCATTCTTTTTCGCAGGATTGAAGGAATAATTAGTCTCCATTAAGAAAAGTCATTGATTATACATTATTGCATTCTTTTGTTTTGATAATGTTGTGATGATTGCTAGGTAGAAAGTTTCTAGCTTTGGATTACTAATTTAGCAATCTTTGGGTGTCTTTGATAATTTAGCAATGATTGTTGGGTAGTAATTTTCTAGCTTTATTGCATATTTATTTTATTTACATATTTTCATTTTAAAATTGGGCTTAAATATTTTTTATTCTTTAAATTGGTGTATTGGAAGTTTGAATGTAGGGTACAATTACCCTTAGTTTTGAAAATTATTGTTAGGGGTGAATTTGAACCTTTCTTAAAAACATAAAAAATTATTGATCAAAATACTATTGCATGAAGGGTAAAATTACCCTTAGTTTAAAAATGAGGGTTCTATAAAAAAAATCGAAAGCTTGAATGAAGTGTAACCATAAAATTTCTTGTAGTTTAAATGGGAACTTTTTGGGTTTTGAATTACTTCCAAAGTCAATTTTTTGTTATTTTCTAGAACTAATTTAATGGCCACTACAATAACATGATTTTTTCCTCTTGAAGTGGTAAATTTGAAGCACGAATGAAGAGTAAAATAATAAATTACCTTTCTCAATAAGCTAGTTAGGTTTTGAATCATTTAAAAAAATTCAAGGTTGAGTGCCTTTCTATGGGACAATTTAACACTGACTATTGACTAAATGGTGAATACTTAGTTCTAAGTAAGTGAACATAGAAAGGCCAATTGGAAAAAAAAAAAAAAATGTGTTCAATTACTTGAAGGAAATTTTGAATTATTTCTTTACTTATCATGGTACTAATTATATGGGAAAGATGTTGAGTGTATATAGATTTGTTGATGCAATTTATGGTGGAGGTCTTGATAATTGGAGGTCTACAAGTGGATATTGTTTATTATATTTAGGGTAGTGAATTGTATGAGGAAGAGGAAATATATGGTTTCCTATTCAATTACTAAATAAAACTATATGGTGCAACAAATGGTTGCAATGAGGTTGTACGAATGAAGAGATTGAGTGGTAGTACTAATCTTAAGAGTCAAACAATGGTGTTATGTGATTCATCTTGTGTATTTTTCTAGCTAAGAATTATATTTACCATGCTAGGACCAGGCATATTGATGTGTAGTGTCACTCTATAAGGGAGATGGTTAAAAGAAAGAAGGTCCAAATGTAGAAAATTGATGGTTAGACAAATATTTTATCAATTCTTTAAAAAACCTATAAGGAATATGAAGTTCATGTATTGTATGGATTGGATGGGCTTATCCCATTCCCAAGCATGATGTTAATCTCTTGGGTTGAATATTGCAATATCTCTTGTGGTGAATTTCACTAACTTGTTAACATTCTCTTATGTTGCCACTAAGAATTGTTTCTCTTTCATCGACACCTCATACCAATATTGGGGATGATTGAAATTCTCTTGATTTTATACCTTTATGTACTAAATATCACAAAGTTAATGAAAATAATCATATTATTTCTCCTTTATAAACATATCCCATTATATTTGGTCAAACACATTTAGCTCTTCACAAGGCTATCACAATCATGTACCAAAAGCTAGTATTAATGATGATTGTGATTTATCTTCTTGTCAACTAGCTAACCAATGTGTAAATATTTTTAGTACTCTACAAAAAATTTCTTATTTTAAGAAAAAAAATGGTCTAAAGAAGGTACATTATAATATCTTTAACCATAATAAAATTATAATACTATTAGTTCGGGCTAATCTTCATTTAAGGATAAGAAAATAAATGGAACATTACAAATATTTAAGTTTTTCATTTTGTATAGTTACAACATGATATGCTTAGAGTTGGTACATATCCTAAGTCAATTTATAAGCATTTAGTGGATAGTAAACTTCATTTAGATATCTTCTAATGATAAATTTCATGTTGAATTTATGATTTTATATGAAATTTTTTGTAATATTCATCATGAAATATTTGTATCATATAATGAAATAACACTTGAATATAAAATACATCCTCATCTAGATAGCATAAAATGTTGAATGAGAGTATGAAGTATGGAAGGATCATGTGAAAAAGATAAGAATATGTCAAAATAAAAAATATTTTCATGTTGATCGACCAAAAAAAATGATCTACGAAAATAAATAATGAGAGATTATCCAAGGGTAGTTGATTGGGATCAAACAGGTATAATATGACTATATATGCTCAACTCCTAATCAAGGCATGGTGAGATAATGTAATCAAAGGTGATTCAAAATCCTAGGAAAATATTAATTAAAAAATTAAAACTATATATAAAAGATAAAATTGTAGAGGTCAAATTAAGGATGGGTAGGATCGATAAAATAAAAGTGAAAAATGAATCCTAAAATCTAGATGAAAATAAAACAATGAAGCATAATCAGGGAAAAGAAAATATATCTTAATCAGATATGAAAGGTAGTTTAGACAATCATGAAATAGATTAAATCTAAAAACACTAATTAGAAAAGAAGACAAAGCTCTAATGTCAAATCCGAGTACATGTTGGAATATCAAGTTCACTAATTATTGAATGAAAATAATTATACTATATAAACAAATATAGGCTAATTAAATACATGCAACCAATAAGCACAAATTAGCCTTTATTAAAATAGAGTTTGATCAATAATTATAATAAATATGTTAAAATAAAGTAAGAAGTTTAGGAGTGCTTAGCTCTAGAATCATTGGTGTAGAAACACTATTAATTTCATACTAAATTTATTTTCCATTATCTATAGATTAATTCCCTTAGTCTAATGGATGTATTAGAGTATATGTAATATCAAAATTTCTTATGGTTCAATCATGAGTACTGTGAGGTCAATCTTAGGTTCTACAAACTCAATCTAACATGTAGAATCAAACCGTGTCACGTGGAGAAGATTCACAATAATGGGCATTAGTAAACCTACTTGACTTCACTATCATTAAAGTCAAATGTGTCAACTAGATATATAGGAATTTTGTTGGAATGATCACTATCTCAATAAGTGATTGTTTTCTCATAGATCAACCCCCTTGGTGGATTAGATTAATGATAATGAGAAATATTGAAGGCAACATTGATCAACATGTGGATATTGTTCTTTATCCTTTAAAACATCAAATTGTACTCTAATATTCCTTTTAATTTCCAAAATCTATCATTAGTATTAATAACACATTATATGTCTTTTAATACCAAAACATAACATGTTTTAAGAAATAACTATTGTTGATAATAAATAGTAGAAAGGAACAATAATGTTAAGTTTTCAATTTGAATATTTGAATTTTCCTTTGAGATTGAAATAGATCAATCTTAAATTAAACATAAATAAACATTAAAAATAAAATAATAATTTTGAAACATCAAATAAATGTAAAAATAAAAATAAAAATAAAAATAAATAAATACAAAATGTATGAAAATAAGTATAAATAAAAAGAAATACAATTACAAATTAAATTATAAGCTATATCTAATATAAAAATATATCACTTAAAATATATTATTATATTTAAAATATTCTATAATATAGCAAGAACATACAAATTTCTCCATTATTCATTTGCTTAACTTCAATTTATTTTAAGCTAGGCAGTATTATTTCCCACACTAAATAACAGTTTATATGTTTCCATTAATTTTATTTCTAAATTAATTTATGTATGTTTAAAATTTAAAATCTCATGATGACGTCCATGACGATTTCTCACATTTAACATTTTCTTTAGGTATCCATCGAGATGGTAAGAGAATATTAAATAATTCTTGTGCTGCACGTTATTATTGATCTGAACAGTAATGCCGACTTCACAGCCGCCTATTTACAGAGGTTACAAGATGACTGGACTAACGGATTAAATTACCGCCCTGTTTCATGCGCGTTTTGGAATTATCATTTCTTCATCCCCATGCAAATCCACCAACCCTTACTTTTCACGTCATCTATGCACCAATGTCGGAAGAAGATCTGAGATGTATGCTCAACAACCCTCTTCAAGGGCACCTCCCATTTGAGGAATTTGCTGATTTATACCACTCCATCCTCAACAATCTCGATGATAACGAAGAAGATGTGTCGTGTTAAGGATTAAGATTGTCTAGAAAATGGTAGAATGTTTTTAAAAACTTCCATATGTTAGAACATTCTTGGAGCTATTCTAAAAAAGAACATTCTAAGAACTGTTGTTAAAAAGAAGTTTCCAGATTTTAGAATTATCTAGAAAACTAGAAGCTTCCAGGTTTCAAGGAGATTGTAGCTATATATATGTGATTGTAGAGAGCTGATGGGTACAGCATCTGGATTGTTGGTAGATACAACATTTGGATAGCTGCTAGACACAACATTTTGGATGTAATATGCAAGCTAGAAAAATATAATTTTCTGAGTTATCAACTCTGTTTTGCCCTGTCTTTTCTATGTTCATTATTGCTGTTATATTGTTTTAGTTTGGGCCTGTTTTCTAACACGTCTTTTCATCAGAATAAAGAAGGGTACATTTCATCCAACGAGCTCCACCGTGCCGTCTCCATGTCCACAAAGGGATTGTTTCCGCAAAGGCTAAAATGCCAGGAAGAATGCGGAGGAGGATTCAAAGCATTTTTTAGGCCATTCGACATGCAATAAACCTTGAATGCAGGCCTAAATATTTCTAGCTGTAGAGAATCAAAATCAAATTATAAACAACCAACTACTCCTTCAATCACAGTCAAGCATAGAATGTGTAACCAATTTTGCAAGATATGCAACAAACCATAGAATTCTGATAGTTCTGTGTGCAGCGGGAGGTATTTCAAATGGACCGCTCCAACAATAGATGAGACATTGATTTTCCCTACTGTTGGCAATTCTCTACGTCTTCGTTATCCAGCACCCAACAAGATTTGCCTTCATCACCCTAGATTTTGAATCTTGGGTGTCTTTAAAGCAGCTGTGACTGTGCGCAGGGGCGAAGAATATGTTGTGTTTTGCAGGGATTTCTTTTATAAATAAAAGGCCTTGTGTTCAATCGCAACCTTTGTACATGATAAAATAGTAATGCTCATGTACGGATTAGTCAAAGCTTATAAAAATAGATAACAGACCTTTGTATCTAAAGAGGTTTAATGCAAGCTTATAATTGTTGACCTAGACTAAATATTTTATTTTATTTTATTTACGAACATGCATTTTTTCCTGTCCTGTATGTTACAAGATTGTTTCTAAACTTTTTGTGTATGTTTTTTACATAAGCAATCTATTTCAAGGTGACAGTGGGAAAATAATATCATCAAATAAAGAATAAATGAAATTATAATATATTTGATTGACATAGTTACACATAGGCCATTCAAACGCTACAAAGAAATCATGGAGAGACTGTAGCGGACATCATACTTTTGAATTCAGCAAAATCTAACACTACATTGCAATCTGAATCAAATCTGCATATCATTTTCTGGCACTGTTGTGGTTCTTGCGTGTGCGGAATTAATCCCAGCGTGGAGAGCACTCTTTGCAGCTCTTCACAAGAGATGTATCCGTCTTTATTCTCATCAAAAATCTTGAATGCTTCCATCAAATCGTCTGATTCATCTTTTTCTTCGTCTTGTTCGCGATTGAAGATGAAGTTATATAAATCAACAAACTCTTCGAATTGAAGACCATAGCTAAAATCCTCTGCACCTTTGTTTCTCACTGTTAATCTCAAATCTTCTTCTGACATTAATATTCCGAGCTTGTTTGTGAATCGACAGATTTCATGGACAGTAACGGCTCCATCAGCATTCTTCTTCAATAGTTCATATACTCTTTGAATTTCATTCAGATCAGCCATTTCAAGACAGAAAAAAAGCAGCTATAATCTCTAAATATATAAAAACAGACCCGTAAATCGACCGCTCGGCGTAAAGGGCAACAGATATTTAAACAGTAAGAATATGATATATAATCTGCTGTCTGGTTGCAAGGGTTAATTCGTATTTATTAGAGGCAGAAAAGAAGGTTCAAGGCCATTGCGAGGAAGAAGAAAGGATTGGCAGTAGAAAACGTGAGGAAGAGCACAACTCCTCCGTCCACTCTGGAAACCGTGTTACCGTCGCTTCGTACTCATCTTCGATCATCGCGATTCACGACGACTTTTCGCTGTAGAAACAGGAAAACAAAGAAATTAGAATAGTCTTAAGATTATGGTATTCCACGATCTGATGTGTAATTTGAGCGGATCTGACGTATCTCGCGCATCCGAATGATCTGAATGTGAAATAGGGCAAACGTGTCTCCAGCATGTGAATGCAGTTTCGAGTAGAATAATTATTAGTAAAACGTTGCTTCTGCCATGTTCCACAGCCGCCGCGCATACAAAAAGAGGCGTGCTTTGATTACATCACCTTAATTGTCAAGTTTTGTTGTCTATTTGATTAACAAAGATATTTATCTTAGGGGAGAGGACCCATACCTAGCATGTTTCAATAGTATCTAGCATGTTTTAATAGTTGTGATAGTATTTGTTTATATAATGTTTAATATTTTTTATTAATATTAGATTAATAGTTGTGACTTAAAAGCAACCAATCATGCAATGCCACATCAACACTCAATAAAACATGTTGTGAATGAACAATTATTGGTCTCACTTTTTTTTGGGTCTTTTTGGACACTTTGACAAAAAGCATGTTGATGTGGCATCATATTTGATGATGTGGCCCTGAAACCTTAGTTATAAGAAGGGGACTTGCCAAGTAAGCTACAAATTAGGAGTGATTTGAAATTTCCACATAGGATAATTAAAAGAACGAAATTAGGGTGCTCAACTATTGGATCCTCCCCCTTATGTGGTTATTTTTTCTTATATTTTTGGGAATTTGACATTCTCACATAATTTAATATTTTTAAAAACTTATCTTTCTATTAGAGTTCTAGACTTTTTCTTAATTGAATTTTATATTTATATATTATTGGTTTCTTTATCACAAAATTTAGATTTTTATTGCATGATTTTTCTTGATTTTTATTTTATATAAAATTTAATAAGTTTAGGATCTACCATTATTTGTATATGTAATTGACTTCTTTATATTAGAATTTAAATCTACTCCTGTTTGCACTTCACTAATATATCATGGAGTTTCATGATTCCTTTCTTTGGTTTTTGTTTATTGAAAAATGGTAGAACATACCAAAAAAATAAGTGCAAAAGTTAAACCATTGTCGTAAAAATAAAAATATATTGATTAGATTCTTCAATATTTTTTCACTGCATTGCATTGACTAATATAGCCTTACCTTTTTCATATCAAACCAACTAACTTACTTACAAACTTACCTTTTTCATATCAAACCAACTAACTTACTTACAAAGATAACTTCCAAGAAACTAATTATTTTATTATTTACCTAACAATTATTTATAATATAATATTCACATGTTATTTTATTTATTATTATTTAATCTAAACTAACTTATATGCCTATTTAAAGATGTAATAAATTCAACATTCCCCATTATTACATCAATCTAAAAAAATATAAAACATTACAAGGACTAAACATAGTAGCCCTTCTAAAGATTTTTGTGAAACACCTCCACCAAATCTCCCTACTCACCCAAGAAAAGGTAGATGGACTCCATCAGTGGATCTCTTAATTGTCAAACCTTCAAAACCTCTATATAATTGTAGCATAAAAAAAGTAACACTTTTCATGCTTAGTTTGGGAATGAATAATTAATGATAAAATGGACTTAATGGTGCCTTATTTAGGGTGTTGTAAAGTATTTTCTTACACTTTTACACTAATCTAGGGATTTATTAATTAATTGACGTTAATTAGAGCTTAATTGGCCCCTTAAATTCAAATCCAAGCCTTATTTATGCTAGTGTTAAGTTTTAACTTCGAGATAATTATTTAGGTAGTTTTCCCGTATCGAGTAGTTTTTCACCCGTTTCATTTTTCATGCCTTTAAAAGGCCTGTGCACTGCCTATTTTACATCTCATCTCATTTTCTAAATATCATCTTGATATTTTGGCAGAATAGTGTTTGTGCTTCTCTTGTATGTGTGAGGGTGGTTTGTTTTCGCACTTTGAGGATCTTGGCAAGAGGTGCCATCTCCTACATGGTATCAGAGCTCCTCCTCTTGCTATTCTTCCTATAGAGTTTCTACTGAGGAGATCTGGATAATTGTTTTCCCTACATTTTGTTTGGTGTTCAAAAATTTTCTTAAAATTTCTATTTTTCCATTATTTGATCGTTGTTTGTCACCTCAATTTGTCCCTGTCCGGGGGTGATTTGGGTGTTTGGTTCGTGTGGGAGGCATGAATCCTTTGTTTCAAACTGTGAATCTTATTTGGAGTTAGCAAATTTTATTTACAAGCTAATGGTGGGCGTGAGTCGCAAGTTGCATGTTGAAGGCACGATTTTCCTTTCAGAGGATGCAATTTCATTTTTGAAGAGGTATTTGCACCCTTGGTAGGCTGCATGAAAGGAGGGCAAAGGCATGATGCAAATCCCTGTAATCATAATCCCTTGAATGACTGTTGAATTGGTGCAAAGAGGCTATTACTGTTATCATTGGGAGAGGCCACAACTGGTATCATTTGGAGGCCTATCATTGCTCTCTTATTGTAGTCATGATTCTTCTTTTAGAGGTGTGATTTACAATTGTTGAATTTGCAGGTAGAGTTTGGCTTATAGAGGTCATGAATTGATTGAAACAGAGACTTGTGATTTTTTAATCTTGATTTGCAGGCTTAATTAGCTACTCACTAGTGCAGCGCAATTCTATGGTTGATTAATTCATTGATACTAGGTCATGAATACTCCTTTTCAAGATTATTTGAAGATAGATTTACTATTGGTTGGGCATAGGATCTCTATTTTTCTTGTCATTATTTTTTGCTAGGCATGAAAAAAATTCACTATTTTTTTAACCTTGCTACAAAAATTTATCACACATTTGTTGCGAAGGTGTCTTTTTGGCCTTTATATGCTCCAACGCTCGCACTAGACATGTGAAGTGCTTGAGTTGTCATGAGATAGCAATCAGATCCACAGAAGGAGAAGAAAGTGATGGATGGGTTAGTGATGATCTAGAGGAATTATCGTTGGGTTTATGGATAGGGAAATCTCTAATGAGATGTCCTTCTTTATGTTAATACAAGAAAGTATTAGATTTTTTAAGATAGGAAATGGGTTGAAAAAAGATAAATCTAGGTTCAACAATTTGGAGGGTATCAAGTAGTGATTAGTTGAAGTCAACTTCAATACATGCCCTAGGGTGAACTTGAAAGCTTGAGTATCTTTTTGTATTATTTTTGCACCATAAAACTCTACCTAGTTGAGCTACTATGTTTTTGAGAAAAGGTCAAAAGGCTAAGTTCAAAAAGGAGAATTCTACCCACATTTAGTAATAACATAATTTAGATGCTCCATTAGGGTGGAAGTCAAAATACCATGCCTATAAATAGCAGATTTGGGCACAAATTGTGCCCAAAAGCCATAATGTAGGACTGCCTAAACATGTTCAATAGAGAAAAACATGTATGAAATGTAACTCTTGCCAAGGTCTCTAATAGATTCTATAATGTACCCCTATTTTCCAAATGCGTTCTCACCTTCAATCATCAAGAAAATCTAGAACTTCATTAGGTAGAATGGATTCAAGAATCTTACCTCCATTATTAGTTTCTTGAGGTTGGGGGTTGATGGTAGGCATTCCATTTTTTGTCTAAGATTCTGACTGTTTATTCTTCTCTCCAACATCTGAATTTTGGATTTTTACATAGGAATACCTAAGTCATGGGATTTTATTGGGGTTTGAATTACTCTTTGAGTGCTGCATAATTATATCTTCCATGGCATTTCTATGTGGCTTAGGGAGTTCAAGTATGGTGGTTGTGGGTGTTTATTCTATTTTCCAATGATTTTGAGAGAGCAGGTTGCTAGACTTCTTATGGATGTGAATAGGGTTTCTTTTGCACTTTTTTCTTTACTGACATGATGTAATATCATATGGGTTGTAGAGAGGACCTTTTCTTACTATTGGAGAGTTGCAGAATCGACACTAGAAGAGGTTTGTTGCTTGCATGCCACATAGGTAGGGCACTGCCAACATGTCTAGCTTACAACTATGACCTTTGATACCAAAAAAATCTATTGCTATATTTAGCTGCCTCACGTGAAATGAGAGATTTTGAGCCTAAATAGAATTTAGGGTTTGTCACAAAATTACAAAAAGCTTGCATACTTAATTCTTCATTGGCAGTACCATTATGGATTATCATTGCAAGCTTATAATTAGAGATGAAAAACCTTTATGTTTATAGAGATTTAAGGAAGGCTTATAATTGTTGACCTAGACTAAAATTTTGATTTTATTTATTTACAAATGTAATGTAGCGCATTAGTTTTGTGTTGTATGGGTTAATAATTACAAGATTGTTTCTAAATATGCTATGTATATTTTTATATAATTCAGAAGCAATTCTATTTCAACATGATTATGGAAAATTAATAACAATAAATAAAATTATAAAATATTAGCAGGCAATATATTTCTTTTGCATAGTTGCACATAGGTCATGTAGATGCTACATAGAAATCATGGAGAGATCGTAGTAGACATCATACTTTTGAATTTAGAAAAGCCTAACACTCCATTGTAGTCTGAACGAAATTAACATATCACTTTCTTGTATTGTTGTGGATGTTGCGCATGTTGAATC
The DNA here is from genome assembly GCA_007258455.2 of Sequoia sempervirens. Classification (NCBI taxonomy): domain Eukaryota; kingdom Viridiplantae; phylum Streptophyta; class Pinopsida; order Cupressales; family Cupressaceae; genus Sequoia; species Sequoia sempervirens. The sequence goes on from VDFB02059892.1 coordinate 27,319, forward strand.
AATCCCAACGTGGAAAGAACTCGTTTTAGCTCTACACAAGAAATATATCCATCTTCATTCTCATAAAAAATCTTGAATGCCTCCATAAAATCATCTAATTCATTTCTCACTTTGTCTTGTTCATGATTAAAGATGAAGTTATATAAATCAATCAGCAAACTCTTCAAATTAAAGATCATTGCTACAATCCTCTGCGCCTTTGTTTCTCACTATTAATCTCAATTCATGATAGAATTAGAGTTAGTACATATTGTAAGTTAACTTATATAGATCTAGTGGATAGTACTCCTCATTTAAATACTTTTTCTAATGATAAATCTTATATTTGAATTATTGGCTTTTCATGATGATTTGTCTAAGATTCATCATGTAAAAGATTTTTTTCCATATGGTGAAATAACACTTACATAGAAAATAATTCCCATCTATAACATAAACTTTAAAATGAGAGTATGAAGGGTAGAAGGACAATGTGACAAACAATAACAATATTATCAAAATAAAAAAATGTGCCCATATTTATCAACCAAGAAAAATGATCTAGGAAAATAAACAATAAGAGATTATCCAAGAATTGGTGGTTGGGATCATACAAATATATGACTATATATGTTCAATTCCTAATCAAAGTATGATGAGAAAATGTAATCAAAGGTGATTTAAAATCATAAACCAATAAGAAATAAAAGAATAAAATTATATACGAAAGATGAAAACATTAGAAGTCAAATTTAGGTTGAGAAGGATGGATAAAATAAAAGTGAAAAATGAATCCTAAACTCTACATGAAAATAAAAAAACAATAAAACAATGAAGCATAAACGATGATAAAGAAGAAGATGCGTTGAAAGAATTGGTGGAAGCTTTTAGTGATTTCGATCAGAATAAAGATGAGCAAATTTCATCAAACGGGCTTCACCGTGTCCTATCCACAATGGGATTTATTCTGCAGAGGCAACACCCGCTACAATGCCAGGAAGCATGCGAAGGAGGATTCAAAGCATTTTTTAGGCCATTCGATATGCAACATACCTTCCATGCACGCCTAAACATTTCTAGCTGTAGAGAATCAAAATCAAGGGAGAATTCTCTCAAATTATAAACACCCAACTACTCCTTCAAGCTGAAGAATGAAACTTATAGAACAGTTCTTAATACTTTACTGAGAAATCAGATTGAAAATCATCACACTCAAAAAAATAATAATCAATGAACAATGGATCTGCTCTGAAACTGAGAAAACAACAAAGCTAAAATAATTTTCTGTATTATTCATCTCTGTAAATCTGCTACAAATAACTCTATATAAAGAGTTTTGAGACAACACCAATAAAGGAAAAAACTCATGCGAATAGGCGGCATGAAAAAGAAAGCTAAAGAAAACAAAGCTCAGGAAAGGAAAGATGCCAAAGCATCGAACAAGTTTTAAATAGCAAAAAAAAAACTAAGCAAAAATCCAATCCGCATTGGTTCATGCGCATGTCTTCACAAGCACAATCCAACACAGAACGAGTAACCAGTTTTTAACATAAGCAATCTATTTCAGCGTGACTGGAAAATTAATATAAAAATAAAGAAAAAATAATATTATAAAATATTAGGAGACAATATATGTCGTTTACACAATTGCACATAGGCCATTTAAATGCTACAAAGAAATCATGGAGAGACTGTAGCGGACATCATACTTTTGAATTCGGCAAAATCTAAAACTCCATTGCAGTCTGAATCAAATCTACATATCATTTTTTGGCACTGTTGTGGTTGTTGCGCGTGTGGAATTAATCCGAGCGTGGAGAGAACTCGTTGCAGCTCTTCACAGGAGATGTATCCGTCTTTATTCTCATCAAAAATCTTGAATGCCTCCATCAAATCGTCTGATTCATTTTTTTCTTCGTCTTGTTCGTGGTTGAAGATGAATTCATATAAATCAACAAACTCTTCAAGTTGAAGACCATCGCTACAATCCTCTGCACCTTTGTTTCTCACTATTAGTTTCAAATCTTCTTCTGACATTAATATTCCGAGCTTGTTTGTGAATCGACAGATTTCATTGACAGTAACAGCTCCATCAGCGTTCTTCGCCAGTAGTTCATATACTCTTCGAATTTCATTCAGATCAGCCATTTCAAGAGAGAAAAAACACAGCTATAAACTCTAAATATATAAAAGCAGACCCGTAAATCGACCGGTCGGCTTAAAGAGCAATAGATATTTAAACAATATGAATATGATATACAATCTACTATCTGGTTGCAAGGATTAATCTGTATTTATTAGAGGCAGAAAAGAAGGTTCGAGGCCATTGCAAGGAAGAAGAAAGGATCCACGGTAGAAAACGTCAGGAAGCGCACAACTCGTACGTCTACATTAGAAAACGCATTATCGTTGTTTCGTACACATCTTCGACATCATCGCGATTCACGACGATTTACGCGAATCCGAATGTTGTGTATGTGGAAAGAGGGTAAACGCGTCTCCAGCATGTGGAATACACTTTCGACTAGAATAATTATAGTAAAAAATGCTTATGTCATGTTCCATAACGGCGCGATACAGAAAGATGCGTGTTTTGATTAGATACCAGTTGTTGATGTAAGATCACGTTACTTATTTACTTTCGCTATTTATTTAATTGAAAAAGATATTTATGATATGTGGTTTATTTATGTGAATTTGTTTTAATTAAATATTTTTATACAAGATTTAATTAAGATTTGGATGCAGTTTTATTTATGTATGATTGTTTTTTCATGTCAAAATTTAGATTTTATTGTATAATTTTTCTTTTTTAGTTTATGTAAAATTAAATTAGAGTTTAGATCCATCATTATTTGTATATATAATTGATTTATTTATATTACAATTTAAATCTATTTTTGCTTGCATTTCATTAATATATTATGGAGTCTCATTACCCCTTTTCTTTAATTAATATTCACATCTCTATTTCAAATTTGTATATGAACAAATAATTTCTAACATTTGATCTTGGTATCCTTGATTCCTCAAATATTTTTATAATACAAATGGAGATTTATTTTCTATGAAGATATTCTATCATATAGGTACTTATTCATCCTTCATTGACTTAATTATTGTATTTCCTTCACTCTTTGATATGCTCACTTCATTTGTTCGTTAGCATTATTTCTTATTTATTTTTCATATAGATTATGCTAGTGATATTCCTAGACATAATATGAACTTTCATACTAAGCCATCTTTTCTAGTAATATACCTATTTTGCATACCTTAAATACTCCACATAGTATCATATGAATGTAGATGTATATCAAAAGGTAGACAAGGGATATGGTTTTATTGATCAAATTAAGAATACTCTAGCTAAAATATCTCATGAGGATTTAATACTTATTTACAAAAATATAAATTTATTGAAATATTTAACTAAAATTGTTGTTCCATTTAATGTTATTCAATTATAAATATTGTTAACATTATTGAGCTTGATTATCAAAATAATTTTAAGATTTCATTTACATTTCATGAGCTACCTTTTCCCATGTTAGTTAAGAGTATAGATAGTTATATATTATAGTTAAATTTAGGGATATTGATATCAAAAGAGATTTAACTTTGTAATATAGATCTAGTTAAATCATTTGTAGAAAATATTTCTTAGATATAATGAAAGTTGAATATAGTAATTTACCACAATATAAAGTCAATATCAAAGAATTTGATAATATGGATTGTAAGTCTCTTCATTCTATTAATTTTCCAATTACTTTTGGACCTATTATGCTCAATAATTATTCTATGTGATGCATAGGACTTGCATAGGGGAAAAAGAATTTGCAAAAAATATTATAAACTTCAAGTAGAATGAGAACACTTTAATTCTCTGGAAAAGTTGATAGGTTGTAAATACTAGTCAACTCCAATGTTCCTTTATGCTAGGTCTTGATAGTGTTAGAAAAGCTAAGTGGCTTATGTGACTTTTTGAACAAGAGACGTGCTAGAAAATATCAAATTAAAAAAATTATTTCAGCCAATGTATCGAGTCTGCTATAACAATAAATGAATCTTTAGATTTCTAAGTGAATTTATACCTATTATAAATATAATATATTTCTTACTTAAGCGTGATCCAACAATAGTGGTTTACAATTTTTGGCCAAACTAGACACTGAAATAGTTTTTTTTAACTAAAAAATCACTTTCGGGCACCTATAGCAGCTAAACCGTGAGGAATTTGAAGATGATGGAAACTAGAGTTTCATGAAATTTTGTCTATAGATTCTAAATATATTTTTTTCAAAAATTTTGGAATTAGATTGCACTTCTTTTTCCATCTCCCTCGAAAACTAATTTTTTTCAGAAAACAACATTTTTAAAAAGTGACGCTCACCGTATAACGCATAATTTTTTTTCCATGAAGGATAAAATTCTAGTTCTTTCGAATTTAGATTTGTATCTTTGATATCTAGTGCTTCCAATTGGTTAGATAGTTGTTTATTGAATATTTTTTCTTTAATCAAGTTTTGAATTCAAACCAATTATAATTCACATAGCACAACCAGATAACATGTAACTTTTTTTGTATGTATCAAAATTCAATTTTTTTCTTTGTTGGATCAAGGACTTCAATATCTAGTGCACTAATATTTTTAATTTTTTCTTTTAATAATCTACTATTTTTCCACATGTGTAGAACAAAGAGCTTGATTTTCGGTGAAAACCTACATTCACAGAAATAAAAAGTAAATATAATAATAAAATTAAATTTATTTAAAATTATACTTTTTGGGAAGCTTATAATAAGGACTACATACTTGCAAAAAATAAATTTTAAATGAATTCGTTTGATCCCCCAAAAGGTAAATCAAAAGTGGTTTTTTATCAGCATTTTGATAGGTGTAAAGGAGACTCTGTTATAGGTATGGTTTAAAACTAGCGGGGTTCTATTCAAGGGGGTTTGATTTAAAGTAGTTTGATCAAATCCTCTTCAATTGGAATTCTTTAAATGGAACCTTTTAAGGCTTAAATTATTATATTTTCTAAAAATATGTGATTTCAGCGAAAATAAGTTCCTCACAGAAATTGTAAACCAGCTTTGTGGGATCACTGAAATCTAATCTAAATCTAACTGCAGATACCTAAATTTGGACACTTAATTTATCCAAATTTGTCCCCATTTGTCTAAACATCCTATTATTTGCATTAATTAAGTAATATTGCTATTATTTAATTAATACCCTTAATTGTGCTAAATCCTTGAGGTATTTAGTTAATAATTAAATACCTTATCTCTTTAATCCCCCTTTCATCAAATGAATTAAATAAATATTACATTTATTTAATTCCTCACATGCCATTTTCATCTAATCCTAATCCATCTCCTAATCTCTTCATTAAGGATGTGCACATGCCTAATCCTTGATTAGGATGTGTCACATCCTCCAACTTTTGCAAGTTGGCTTCTAATCCTCATTAACCTCTAATTATCCTCTAATTATTGATTAGTTAAGCCTAATCAGTACCTTGGTCAACTCTCCCCATCCCCCAAAGAATTTTTAATTCATTTTTATTCATCCAAGGCTCCTCTCTTCCCCATGTGAAATTTTAATTCACTTTTATTTCTCTTAGAATCCCCTTTTCCCATGCATCTTCTAGAATCTTTGACATGTCATATCAAGTCACATGTGACAAACTCCCACCTTTTTGGAGACCCTCTCTTATCCACTAGATTCTCTTAAACATGTGAATTTTTAATTCATATTTATTCCTCCAAGGAATCTTCTCATCTCCTAATGTACTTCTAAGGTTCATGTCCTTCTTACAAATCATGTACCTTCCTTCCACATCACCTACACATCATCTCACCCTTAGCCACTTCACATTCCACATGTCAAAATGTGAGGGCTTGTGAGTCCTCAACTCACCTTGGCCTTTGATCTTGGCCTTGTTGGATAAACCTCAACCATTGAATTCTCTAGAGAATTTGAATTCCTCTATAAATACCCCCTCCTCTAAGGCTTTTTCAACACTTAGTCATTTTGTAACTAAATGTTGTCATTTTGAACACTCAACTCATAAGCATTTCATTCATTTAGCTAAGCCATTTTACTCATTTGCACTATTATTTAGTCCTATTATCAATCTTGCATCAAGAGCCATCTAAGGAGCACACAAAGCAATCAAAATCAAGGGCCAACCAAGGAGTTTCAGTAGCAAAGAAGGTATAAGCATATTACAATCTTCATTTTATCTTATTTATTTGCTTTACCATTCCTTAGGCTAATCTTGAGGTGTCCATTTGTTTTTTTTCTATTGCATTTTAATTTTTTAGAGTAGGTAAAATATTTAAGATCACATTTCTGGCACGCCTAGTGGGACCTATAAGTGGGTTCTTGTATTTAGCATTTGTTGTTATTGAGATTATTTGCAAAAACAGGTCACAGAGGGGCAACTACGCCCTTTGGTTACTGTAGAAGGGTGACTATGCCCTCTGTTTCACTGCAGAAGGGCAACTATGCCCTCTGGTTACTACATAAGGGTGACTACGCCCTCTGTTTCATTATAAAAGGGTGATTACGCCCTCTGTTTCACTGCAGAAGGGCGATTACGCCCTCTATTTTACTGCAAAAGGTTGATTACGCCCTCTGTTTTACTGTAGAAGGGCAACTACACCCTTGTTTTGGATTTTGCTTACTAACATTTTACTGTAGAAGGGTGACTACGCCCTTGTTTTGGATTTTGCTTACTAATGTTTTACTGCAGAAGGGCGACTACGCCCTTGTTTTGGATTTTGCTTACTAACATGTTACTACAGAAGGGTGACTATGTCCCTAATTAAACTTTGTTTTCTAACATTTTACTGCAGAAGGGAAACTACACCCCTGATTAAACTTTGTTTTCTAATATTTTACTACAGAAGGGTGACTACGCCCTAGTTTTAATTTGGCTTGCTAACATTTTATTGCAAAGGGGAAACTATGCCCTCCTAGTCACTGCAGAAGGGTGGCTACGCCCTCCTGTGCACTGCAAAAGTGTAATTACGCCCTCCTATTTACTATAGAAGTGTAATTACGCCCTCCTATTCACTGCAAAAGTGCAATTACGCCCTCATATTCACTGCAGAAGTGCAATTACGCCCTCTTGTTTACTACAGAAGTGTAATTACACCCTCCTATTCACTGCAGAAGTGTAATTACACCCTCCTGTTTACTGCAAAAGTGTAATTACACCCTCATATTCATTGTAGAAGTGCAATTATACCCTCTTGTTCACTGCAGAAGTGCAATTACACCCTCATGTTCACCACAAAAGTGCAATTACGCCCTCTGGTTCACTACAGAAGTGCAATTGTGCCCTCTTGTTCACTGTAGAAGTGCAATTACGCCCTCTGGTTCACTGAAAAAGTGCAATTACGCCCTTCTGCTAATGTAGAAGTTTAATTATGCCCTTTTCTTTGTTGTAGAAATTTAATTGCGCCCTTCTGGTTACTATAGAGGGGTGAATACACCCCAAAACAACACATTTTGAGAGGTAAAACTACCATTTTAGCTTTGTTTTTGCTCCATTTTCTGTTTTTTTCATATCCTAACCCCCTAATATTGCTTTTTGTAAGGATATTTGTGTTTTTGCTAACATTTTGCAACATATTCTTATGTAATTGATGAAGAATGAAGGATAAAAAAATAACATTTTCTTGCAAGGCTATCCGTTTGCTCAGATTTTAAAGTTATCATTATTGTTTTCGTTAATCTAATAATATTGTTTAATTAGGGGAAGTAATATTCATTGCTTGTTGTGTCTATCTTTTTGTGTCACCCAAGGGGGCATTAATTTGTTTTCACTTTCCCCTTACACTTCGTGTGAGCCTAGGGAGTAGTTGGAAATGATTAATGTCTTCTTTCTAGTGGGACCTACTTGGGGATTTCATCACCCCAAGGGACGATCCCAACCACACATATCGGCGGGGTATACAAAAGGGGAGAGCGAAAATTGTACCTCAATCCAGTCACGTTGTAATTGGTGGAGCGTCGAAGCTAGAGTGATACCTAGATAGACGTGAAGAGTTGGTCTGATCCCTTCAGTATCTCACTATGGTTCTCGACTCATGCTTGTGACAGACTGGTGTTCACAGTTGTCCCTCACATATCGAGAGTATATCAAGGACTCCCTAGAAACCTTGTGCATCCTAGATTAAGACCTTTATTGGCCATACCATTGACACTAATCATAGGATTATGCTTGCTTGAAAGTGTTTTCTTATGAGTCTAAACCAGTAAACTTTTTGACAAATTTGCCTTATTATTGTCATCTTAAAGTCCTTGCCATAGTCACTTTCATCAAAACCAAGTCCCTATTCACTACAAAGGGAAGACTCAAACAAAATGTAATGCCCTCAAGCAAACCAACCTTTCACATGATGACCCTGGATTCCCCTTTATAGGATATTTCAATCCAAGCAGCCCTGATAAGAAAATTGTAACAACATCAGGTGCAAGGTAGAATCCTATTATACTCTATT
>VDFB02059893.1:0-25132 GCA_007258455.2 Sequoia sempervirens
TCATTTCTTCTTGAAAATTGGTGAGTCTTGTTCCTTCTAGTTGAGTAAAATCTCTATTGGGATTCTCAATTTTGAATGAACTGTAGAGGCTCCTATATTAAATGTTGCAACTCCCATTGGTGCAAGTAATAGAAGGGGAGAACAAGATGAAATTGCGGAATTTTCAAGAACTTGACTAATGGCACCAATTAGATATGAGTTTCCTATTCTTGTCGTTCCTTGAATTATCATGAACAATGGCACTCCATTTTGATTCCTTTGGTAGTGTGTCATAATTATGTCAACTGCCTTTTTTTGTTTATCACTAAGGGATGTGTAGTTGACACATTGGGGTATTGATAAGTAGGAGGTATTTTCCACAGTGTGTTAAATTATGATATTGCTATTATGATTTTGCAAATGAGGTTGCAAGCTAAGTGGGTTTAACCTTGGAGAAAACTCCCTGGTTAAGCGTGCTTGAGCTAGAGTAGTACCGAGATGGGTGACCTCCTGGGATGGCCCAGTGCTTCACCTCTGTGAGCATCACCTAGATGCAATGAGTGTTAAGTGGACCATTCATTATCATGAGAGATGGGTTCTTGTGAACCACTACTCATGAAACATGGGTCAATGAGTTTGACTCAAAACTACACAGTTGAATCCTGATAGCAATATCATAACATTGGGGTATATCATCATATATAAGACACCCATGCTTCTTCATGTTATTTATGAAATTGATTGTTGTAGTTGTGTACTCTTCACCTTGATAATCAATAGACCAATATGTATGTCTATCAATGTCTCTTCTCTCCAACATATCTATTTTTGAAAATTATATATTTGACCATGATGCAACCTATATATAATTTCCCATTCATGCTTAGTGGTATTTCCTTGAATAGTTTCATTCTCTTTAATCTTTGAATCACTAGTAGTCTCAACATTTTTTGTAGTTGTTGTTCGCTCAACATGCCAAGGATTGTAATTAAATGACTCCCACTTGGTTATTATGAATTCATCATCATGACCAATACCCCTTTCTATGTCATGGAATGGTTTGTAGAGTAATAACTCTGATAAACAAAAGTCAATCCATTTATTTGACTCACGTGGAGGAAGAGTTAGAAACCTGGGAAAAACTCTGACAATTGCTGCTCTTTCCCTTGGCTCCCATTTTTTGTCTCTTCTTCTTTTAGGACTATATAACCATGATCTAGATGCATCAATTAATGTGACACCTTCCATACAAGAAGGCCTTGTTTTGTATCCATCAAGGAAAGATTTTGTTCGGTCTTCATTGTTGTCTTCATTATTTATAGTTACAGGTTTGAACACCTCACGTGAGACATTTAGATTAACAAATCTTCTACTTGTCTCCACTAGTGGAATTTCTAACATGTGACATGTCTCTTGAGCTCCAATGTCCCTTTCTATAATTGTCTTCGTCAAAAGCCTTCTATATGCTCATGCAGCTAAATCATCAGGGTTTTCCAAGTTTGAAAGGCGCAACAACATCTAGGGATACGTTTCTGAGCTTTTCTCTACTTTTGCTGCATACTTTGCAATGTACTTTATGACTGCATGCTTGGAAAGAATAGGTTACCAATCTATATTTTCTCTCCATAATTGCAATAAGTGGCGATTGTGGGAATTGACTCTATCATCATTTCTTGCTGGTTCATTTTTTTTTCTCCTGTTTCAATGTCTTCATATAATTTGGATCCCCCAAATTCAAAGGCCAAGGAGCATTATACCTAAAATTAATATCAACAAATAGCATATTTGTTACATTTTTTTGTACATAATATTTAATATTGATATAAAATATTTCTTTCACAAAATAATTACCTGCAAACCATCCTTCCTCTTTTTTTCGTAGGCATGCACCCTCCCTACACACTGTGTGTCATTCTACACAGTTGAGGATCTCTTCATAGTCATTGGCAATATCCATCTCTGCAAATTGTCTCGTATTTTTTAGACATGGATGTTGAGGAAAATTTTGGAATGCCTACTATTGAAAATACAAATGAATATATTAGTTACATCATAAGCTATAAAATAGTTTATATCATATAATATTGATATATGTAAAAATGTTTATAAACATGCCTGTATATTCCATTGATGTGGATCTTCTCTAGGATTCCATGCATGAACAATGGAATGAAAATATATTTTAGCACTTTTATCGTTGCTCCTCATTTGATCAATCAATGTTGTCCATATTAGGTGCTTAATTAATCCATATGAATCCATGCACATGTGGTGAACCCCTATGATACCACTCATATCTTGACCAAAAATCTTTAACATTCATTCCCTTTTCCATAACTTCTTTTCTAAATATTGAATGTCTCAAGTGCATGTAGTGTGTGACTATATGAGGATAGTCAATAACATTTTTTTTTTTCCAAATTTGAGCCTCTTGTGGAGTAGTTGGCGGTGTTCCTGGCATCAATGCATGCAAAGCTGGCCAATACATATCTGTTGCAGTCAAAGTGAAAAATATTGTAGGAGATCCTATTTGATGAAGCATTTCAGTCAATTTTGCATGACATTTCATCCAATATGACCTTGTACCCCTCAATGATGTTCCAAACCGCATCAACCTATCAACTAGATGAGACTGTGGCATGCTTTCCATATGATCACACAACTCGTTGATGGTGATTGGCATGCCACAAAAACTTATTTTTACAAATAAAACTAATTTTTTTTTGTGCATGGTGTCTCATTATCATGTTCATCATGAAATATCTAAATTTTGGATGTTGACCAAAATGATGATCCCTATATCGCAACAAATGCTTAACAAATTCATGAAGATGCACTTGCCTCATTTGTGGTTCTAACCAATCACATCTACCATTAGGGAACAATGTTGGGAATGCCATATCAAGTAATCCTAAAGTAACATATTCATTGATAGGAGATGCACCAATTCTTGGCCAATCAATCAATGTTGTTGAATTTGCATTAGGGTTATTAACCCATGCCTGAATCAATTCCATTTCTCTTTGAGCATTAAGTGGCCTAGAAGCCATTGATGTAGTATGCTCAATTATATTAACTTCATCCATCTCCATGACTGGACCCACAAATATAATTTCATTTGAATTAGAATCAAATCCCATATGCACTATTTTTATTTTGTTGAAAATATTTTCATCAGAATTTCTTGGTAGATCATTTAAAGCATTTTCATTGATTGTAACATCTGATTAAAACTTGCCGTGGTTTACTTTGTATTTTAATGCCCTATACACACAATCCCTATTATCTGTGAAGTTATAATTTGTGCCATGTTGATCCCTTTGTCGAACAATGATGATTGGCAACTCTTTTATTGAATGTGGTAAAATTGTTGAAACATATTCCACATTTTGTGGAAAACTTATTGTATATCCTTTGTATTTATACTGACCACCTATTGCATGCATAACTTGTAATATTGGGCTAACACGTGCAATCAACATTTCTTCTACTTGAGTCAAATTTGCAAGCTCTTCTGGTTGTGGCCTAGGATCCATATTATTTGCAGCTGAAAATCTATTATTTCCTCTTTCTTATCGACATTTGTTGCATATAGGGCCTTCACACGTATGATATACTTTCATTCCTAGATAAAATTCTTGACAAACATAACACATGTTTGGCGTTCTTAAGCTATCTAATTGATGTCAAAATTGCATCTGAAATCTATTGAAATCAGTTTGAAATATTCTATTTGGGTTTGGTGTGTTTTATATATTGTCTTTTGGAGCTATATTCATGCAAATCTGAGGTCCATGCTGAGGTGTTTCTAACACATGTTCTACTGATCTTGAATTTTCATTTTGAAGGTTGAACTCAACATTTCCATCAAATGGGTGCTTGTACCATTCACTTGATTGGGCATCAAATTGTTGCATTTGTTTAGATGTTCATTGATGACGATTTCTATTTACATTTCAATCATCTCTATTTTGAATTTCTTATTCTTCTATTGTTACTTTTGCCATTCGTCTAGTATATCTTCTTTGTCTGTCAATTTCATTACGTCTTCTTCTTTGTTCTTCCCTTTCAGCATCTATCATGTTCTCTCATTTTCTTCTTCAGTATTCTCTCTGATACTCTCTTTGATATTGTCTTCTTTGTTCCTCTGATTCAAATGTTATTCTCAGTCACACCATTGCTAGAAAAGAAAATATATCTTAAAACTAAATTATTTTTTATATATTTATCAATTAAAATGACATTCATATTACTATATAAAAGAAATAGTTTGTTTTAATTTAAAATTAAACTTAAATTAAAAACTAAAGAAAGTAAAATAAAAATCATCTAATTAAAGAATCAATAAATTAACTATAACCTATTACATTGATATCATAGATTAAATTTTAGAACGAATGCCTTCATTAAAAGATAAAATCATCTAATTAAAGAATCAATAGATTAACTAAAATATACCAAGTTTTTAAATATTCCAATAAATCCATTCCAACTTTTTAAAGATTCTAAAAGAAACAATTTTCATTCAAAAAAAAAAACCCAAATGTGTAAAATTCATCTCTCATATTTGGAACTTACTCCTAAATATATGTGAGTTTTAGATACTCCTACATATATCACATTTTTTTTTCCCTGGCCACTTTCTTTTTTATAAATATAGAAAAATACAAAAACCAAATTAATACTCTTAAATAAAAAACTTGCAAAATATTTACCACAACCATAATCTTATAAATTTAATTATGAAAATAATTTATCATAAATTATCAATTAGCAATATGAAGAATAATTACATATATAATATTTGTAATTCACTTTGATAATATACTCAAAAAAACACTAACCTAAACCAATGCATAAAGAGAAATATATATTCAATAAAAAGAAAATATTAGGTTTAAGGGAAAAGCAACATACAAAAGAGAAATATATATTCAATAAAAAGAGAATATTAGGTTTAAGGGAAAAACAACATACAAAGAGAAATATATATTCAATAAAAAATAAAAAATTATTTACTTTAATAATTTTCTTTCTATTGGAAGAGCAGTTAATAATTTAATTTTTTAACTAAATATATATCAATTATGTTTTAGTTTTTATTACTTTTTTTCATATATATATATTTTAATTATATTTCTATTATTTTTTAATTTAAAAATAAAAATTAATATTTTAACTAAATATATTTTAGTTTTTATTACTTTTTTTCATATATATATATATTTAATTATATTTCTATTATTTTTTAATTTAAAAAATAAAAATGAATATTTTAACTAAATTTATATCTATTATGTTTTAGTTTTTATGTATATGAGTCTAATATAAAAGTACAACATAAGTAGATTTAGAAACAAAACATATAACTATAAAATTAATATAAAACATTTTTTTATTTATCTTTGTTTTTCTTTGTAAATAATCAAAAATAAAAGTATCAAATTTATTTTTAAATATAAAACATCTAAATTTTAACGGGGCAAGGAAAAATAGTGCCAATGTTGCACTTAGTGGATAATTTAGATGTGATTTATAGATAACAATGTCTGCATATATTTAGAAATAAGTTCTAAATCTTCGTTTTCATCCTTATGATGACTTTTACACTTCATCATAAAAATGAAACTTCAAAGAATATTTACTTCTATTTTAAATTGCAAATATTTAAGAATAAATTCCAAATCTTTATTTTCATCTTTATAATAGCTTTTACACTTCATCATAAAAATGAAACTTCAAAGAAGAATATTAACTGAATATGAAACTTCAAAGAAGATTTACTGAATATTGAAGAACTATATATTCAATATAATTATAGATAACATTTGCAAATCAACTCAGCAGGAAACAATACTACACGCAGCAGGAATAACGGAATTTTGTTTTCTTATCATTTTTATTACGCCGAGAGGCGTTCTACAATGGCAGCAAAGGGAGTGTGTACATTTTTTGAAATTGTCTTTAATTTGACGTTCTCCTGCCTTGATGGTGAGTGTTGGCGTGACGGTGAGTGCTGACGGTTGCTGCAGGCTATTTTATTTAATTTGACTACGGCTGCGGGCTATTTTATTTCATTTGACTAATGTCTATATGAAGGATGTGTTTCAGATTATGGAATCGTCGATTCAGAAACGTATCTGACAAGGATGGCAGGGAAATATTTATAACTATTTTATTTCATTTGACTAATGTCTATATGAAGGATGTGTTTCAGATTATGGAATCGTCGATTCAGAAACGTATCTGACAAGGATGGCAGGGAAATATTTATAACTATTTTATTTCATTTGACTAATGTCTATATGAAGGATGTGTTTCAGATTATGGAATCGTCGATTCAGAAACGTATCTGACAAGGATGGCAGGGAAATATTTATAACTATTTTATTTCATTTGACTAATGTCTATATGAAGGATGTGTTTCAGATTATGGAATCGTCGATTCAGAAACGTATCTGACAAGGATGGCAGGGAAATATTTATAACTATTTTATTTCATTTGACTAATGTCTATATGAAGGATGTGTTTCAGATTATGGAATCGTCGATTCAGAAACGTATCTGACAAGGATGGCAGGGAATCTGAAACACATCCTTCATATAGACATTAGTCAAATGAAATAAAATAGCCCGCAGCAGCCGTAGTCAAACTAAATAAAATAGCCTGCAGCAACCGTCAGCACTCACCGTCACGCCAATACTCACCATCAAGGTAAGAGAATGTCAAATTAAAGACAATTTCAAAAAATGTACACGCTCCCTTTGCTGCCATTGTATAACGCCTCTCGGCGTAAAAACCATTCCCAGTTCCATGCTTTCAACTGTCACCTTGCATGACAATTTTTATATTAAGTGTTTTTGTTTATACCAGCTCCGTGCTGTCATTATAGGAAGCCTCTCCTGGCATTAGTAACGAACGAAAGTGGAAGCCTCTCGGCTTAATGAGTTTAGTCGAAAAAAAAGATCAAATCAGTTACAAGATAAAACCATTACAGTAGCATGAGTTGCATCTATATTGTATGTTATGCATATATTAGCATATCTATCCCTACTAACACTCTGTCACTGTTTTTACTGGTATATATCATTTGCATACAGTTTTTTGGGTAAAGGTGGCAGAGCCACTGAAGCAAATCACCACGTCCCTGCAGACACACAGAACTGAAACACAAAAAGGAAATGTCGAGAGGCAGGAAATACACACAGCAAGGTCAAAACAGAGATAAACTCAGGAAAGTTTTTAGACAGTGAAAACAGAACAGAGTAGCTCTTTTATTCATTTATCTCAGAAAACCCACAGATTACACACACAGAAAAATGCTCACAACCAAACTCTTCAGCTCTGCCCCTCCACTAAAACTACCTCCCCCGTTACAAATCTTTGGTTCAATATATACTTTCTTTGCTCACAAAGACACCCACTCCTAACAGCATTCTAACTTTATTTTTAGCAACCACGTTGCAGCAGTTTCTGACAATCAGAACCACTGAAATCTATTTCTAAAAATATCAAAAACAGTTACAAATGCTGACACATTCAATGACCAACAAGGAGGAATCTTTGCCCAACGAGTAAACAAATGCCTCCTACTTGTGAGGAATCCGTTAGAGGTCAACCTCCTGATTCTCAGGAGTCAGTTTGCACCAGCCACGAATTATATTAATAAGAAAAGCATTATATAATACGGTGAGTTGCCAGAGAAAAACAAAATGCAACTCAGAATTACAATCCGGGCCAAGAAGGCCTAAACGAGAGAATAAATAGAACCAGCCAGGAGAGAAACTCAAAATCCCGGGTGTTACATAAAGAGAAGAAAGAAGGAAGGCTTGAAGCCGAATAGAGGGAACCCACGAACAGACCAACGCACCAAAACATCCATGTTAGACCAGAACGATTCCAGAGACCTGCAACAAAATATCCAAAAACAGAATTCTTCCAACCAGGTAGATCACAACAGAAAAGAGCATCAAGTGTGATCCAAACTTGAGAAGATATTTTTGCCGAATTTACTATCATTTTTTTGGGGGAATACATTGAACATTATAAAATATCCATTACCGGGGTGTGTGCCTACGGGAATTTTACAATGAGTAATCCTACATATTCTCATTTAAAGTCAATGAGAAGGTTCCACAGACTGCTCTCCTTGGAAAGCAGTCGACCAGATCTTCAGGCGGGCAGCCCGGCAAAACACTCCATTCCATGGAGTTCAAATCAAGCCTCATCAGATTCAAGCTTCCTTTGATCGTAAGCCAGATTTTATCTGATGTAGCAGCAGCCATAAAATCTGTTCCATCCGAAGACTCCACCGTGTCTTGTAAATGATCGTAAGGAGTGACGGCAATAAGAGACCAAGACCACCTCTTATTATTGTGCAGCTCCCATATCCCCACCAAAGTGTGCTTGATGAAAGGGAAGCGACCCAGTATGGACCCTTTCCCGCTCTTCCTCTGTAACCTCCCTACCAGAAGAAGCTTTCCATTACACGCCACTAAGGAAGGCAGAGAAGCGCGGAGGTTCTTATCATTATCATAAGAATCAATCTGGGGAGGCAGCCCTCCTTCAATCTCCTTAAACTCAAACTCTCCGCGGGCAATCTCATAACAACCCAGATGGCGACCGAAGTTATTGGTAAAGAAGACCACGCCATTGTGTAATGCGCTCGTCCAAGCGTGCTTTTCAGAGAAGCTAGTAATGGGAATGGGAAGAACAGGGACATCCGTCCAGTTATCTGTACTGGAATTGTAAAGCAGAGGACAGAAATACGTGGGCTCGCTTTCCTGGAAGCCTAAAGTAATAATTTGAAAATGGCCGTTGCCGGACTGGGCAATCAGTTCCACGGCCGTTTCCGCTGCGCACCTATAGTGGAGTGGAAGAGGAGGCAAGATCTTGCACTGTTTGGTAAGTGGATTAAATATGAGGGGTTTGCGATTGAAAAACTTTTCCCAATCAACAAATAAGAAAAGCCCTGCTGCTGCAGCGCAGAGGTAAAGCTGGGTGGGGTGATGGTGATAGCGCATGGTGTAGTGCCATCTCCATCTCTTCCAGGGTAAAGGGATTCGAAACCAGCGGTTGAGCGCGCTACTGAAGAAGGCGATTCCATGGAAGCCCTGTGCCATGTGCTGCGTCACAAAATGATGAGTCTCCTCAACATTCAGATGTTGCTTGAAAGTGCTGGCTGATATTGCCGTATTCCAGGCTTTGCAAACACTCTTGGCCCTCATCAATGACGGCAAACAAAGTCTTCGCAGAATCTCCTGTACTGCATCACAATCCAGATTAAGACAGTCCCGATTATCATTATCATCATCAATAGAATCGCCTCCTCGAGCTATATGGTGCTGCCGCAATTGCAGTTGAGGAGGAGACTTTGGTGTGATTTGATATCTCTTGTGGAAGGCCGTTAGCAGTCTGAAAAAAGGAAGGCCACTACACTTGCCCATCGTATGGCGCCACTTGCGGTTGAAACTCCCAGGTTTCTTCTGGTTATCTTCGTCGTACATGTCGGCATATTTAAAAATCCGCACTATAAGCCTGTTTAGCCGCTTCGACTTCTTACAGATCTTCCCTCCCTCTCCAATAATTGAATAATTCTTCTTAATTTTTTTTGCCATATTGCTTGCTCCAAAAAAACTGCTGGCCAGTCCTACCAAATAAATAAGTGATGGCCTCTCTTAAATTAGGAAAAATCATATCGACTTCTAAATATAAAAGTGTTTTTCTAAATTATTTAAAGTCCGTCTTTTTAAAATAATTTTAAAATTAGTAAAATAAAATTTGTGCATTTATATTTAGAAAAGTCTATTTTAATCATATTTAGGGGCTAATAGTTAAAAATTAAACATACCAACACGTTTAGAAAATTTAGGTGCTAAGGATTTTCAAGAAAGCAAATTTTGCTGATTGCCATGGCCTATATCGGGGGCGTCTCATAAATAAAGATTGTCTAAGAGAATGGATTATCATGGTGGGGTCGACACTACTAATAGCAAGGGAGTCAGTCTATTCGATTGTAATTGCCTACTACATGATGGTCTATTCTAGAAGGACAAGTCTATTAAACCTTCTTTTTCAAACAATAAACTCCGCATGCTTTGCTCTGACTTTCAGGGCCACGACATCCATTGTATTCTAAAACCTGCAATGAGATATTCTCCCTCAGCATACAGAGGGAGTAGCAGGCACCTTCGTTTTCGCTAATATTCCCTCTGCATGCTATCCCCTTACCAGAATTTTCACTGGTATTCCCTCTGCATGCTATTCCCTACCAGAATTATGGTGGCTGTTAAAAATAGGGCAGTGATGAATTGACTTCAATTAATTAACAATCGTTTTTAAATGCCAATCTCTTTCATTTATAGCGTAGTTCTAATTTAAAACACATTCTTTATTTAAGATTTCCTCGATTAAATTTTGGTTTAATCTGAACTTAGATATCATTTATTTATTTAATTCATTCTTAAATTAATTTATTTAAATTTATTAGTCATGCAACGCTTTAATTCTTTAATTTATTTATGTAATTATTTAATAGTAAGCTTGTGAAATAAAATGGAATGTGACAGAATTTCAACTCCTCTAAAACATCACCAAGGAAGGCCATTGATGCCTAGGAAGTGAGTCTCACTGGAGTGTCCATTTTTGTACAGGTGCTTACAAACCAAATTTCCAACTAAATTCTCATCTTTCCTAGCCAAACTAGATTTTAAAGGCCTTGGCGAGTAAATTTTCACACATGGGCCATGGGAAAAATTGTCTTCAAATTTCTCTCATGTGTCGCCATGTTAATTCTCATGTGGGTTTGTTATGAAGGATACCCACCTTTTTATTTGGAGTGGTTTCACACAACCTTTCCTTACAAAACACTCGATGTGATTTCACTCGCCCCTTGCCACCTTGCATGAGAATCCATTTGCATCGTACTCTGCATCTAGCTCATGATTATTGGATCTCTACTATTGTGTTGGTTGGTGATCCGCCTCCAAATTCCCCCACAATATTTGTGCATTATTTTAAAATATTTGAAGTCTTCAAGGAGTTCTAAGCACTCCATGAGGTGGTTATTTAGCTTCCAATTTTGAATTTGACAACTTCATATCACATTGATTATTAGGAGTGAATGTCTTTTGATCTCAATTTTTGGATAGCCTAGCTTTGGCCATCTTCAAGTTCATATCTACCTACAATTATTTTTGCTTTGTTGTTTATCTCTAGTTGAAGGGGGTAGCTTTTTTCTATCATTATCAACCTTCTGTGGTCTCTAAAATATAGTTGACACCTGATAGTCCTAGGTTCCCCTTGGACACACTATCAAAATTTGATTTTATCCACCCTTCCTCAAGCAATTGCCACACTATTTTATCCCGCATAATCTTAGCCTTAACACTTGTTATCCCATTATGAGGGGAAGAATTATTTTATTTTATATTATTTATTTTGTTTTTATTTGACGAGTTATTTTATATTTTTTTATAGATAAGTAGGTGCCATGAGGGTAGCGGCCTTTATATTATATCAAAAAAAGATTACAAGTCCTTAAATAGGAATTACTATAATTTTTTGACCAACTATGGCCTATGATGGATCAGAAAATGAAGACTCTCAAAGAATTCAAATTCTCTTTCTAAATTTTCAAGTGTTAGGATCTCAATCATTGGCCTATGTAAAAGATAAAGGTGTACATGTTATCATGCTCAACAACTCCCCTAAATAACATGATTGCTTGTGTGTTCTCCTATTTTCCCAATGTTGTGTTGCTATGTCAAAAATTATTGTCAGGATTCTCAAGCGTGCCTACAAATTAAAGGCAAAAAACTATATTTTTTCCTTTAATTTCAAGTGATATTTGATGAATCTATCCACTACCAACTTACTCCAATCCTTCTTCCTAAAAAAAATAGAGGTTATTCAAGAAAATACCCATTAATTTCTTGTCATGGATATGTCCACCTTTGAAGACTTTACTAATAGCATTCTTGGCTATGCTTTCCTCCTCATTTGTAGAAATATTAAAGACATGCCTGAGTTGGTTTGATTGACTAGCCCTGTCACAAGGTATTTCTACTCTTGTAATCTCAATTATTGTCTACACCTTTCAAATATGAGAGGATGTGACAATGTGAGGAAATAAGATATATTTTTATAGATTAGATGAAGGAATTTGATATCCCAAGATCAAATTGCTTTGTAGGATTCTCTTCTAAAACATAGCATTGTTGTGTACACCAAGATGGGGGACCGAAAAGTGGCCACCTCACGTTTTTGCCCCATGAGACCACAACTCAAGCGTTCTATGGTATTTTTTTACCATAAAATAAAAACCATATTCCAAATTTTCATTTCCCTCTCAGCCCACAAACATTGCATCCTTCCTAGTGTGATTGTTTTATTGCAAATCTTATTTTTCATCTCCCCTTTGCTGAATCATCAAGTATAGTTTCATCCAATAAATTTAAATAAATACATTTATATATATAAATATCTCATTCACATACTAAATGTACCCTAATTAAATTTATTTAAATAATATACAAATTTACTCCAATTTTATTAAAACCCTAAAACATATCCCTAAACCATAATCCTTAAAAGCTTAAACCTTAATCCCTAAAACCTAATTTTTAACACTAAGCACTAGAAAACCTAAAAATGAACTAAAACATAAATGCCTACCTCAAAATAATGTATTTTAATTATAGAGTGAGGAGGTCAACATCAAGTGGCATTATGATCTCCATGGTCAAATATGTGTGTGTGTGTTAGCATGGATCTCATCATTGTGCTATGAAATGGCAGTGAATAAATGTTTCTTGGGGTGATCAAAAAAGAAAAAAAAGTTTTCTAGAATGGATATTCTCTCATGAATGAATATTTATGTATTATTTGTATATATACTCTTAATGGATACCCATTCATAACAAATATTCATTTTTAATTAATAAACAATAGGTTTAGATCCCTTAACATAATCAAAATTACATTTCTAAACAATACGTATCATAATTTTAGTGCTCTCAGATATTATATTTTTCTAATATTTATTTACCCTACATTTTTTCCCATCAATGTGGATATAACTTCTTGTACTAACCCTCCTACCTAGTATTCTTAAATGTTTGGGTATCTCATCCTCACCGTCCTATATGGATTGAATTCATGAAAAATATTTGACATATTATTCATGGTTATGTCCCTTCTTTCAACATATTCCATTCTATTGATATCATCTCTAAAATTGTTATTATTATTCATGTCACTACCTTTCCTAATCTATGATTTATATGTCCCTATATTCCAATACTCCTAACTCAGATTCTAGAAAACCTCTTCTCCAACCCAAGACCAAAGCTTTCATTTCCCCTTCTTGTCATTTTCCCTCACTTGTGACCAAAACCATAATTTTCCCCCCTCATTCTATATCGTTCACTTTCTCAACCTTCACATGTACCATCTTACACTAACATTTTCATGAAAATCATTTCTTCTCCTCCTAATTCTACCTATATTCCTCCTCTACCATAGTTTATTAGAGATGCTTATAAACCTCCACCTTCTTATTCTAACACAACTCCTCTATATTTTATCCAGGCTTCATCTTCTAAATCTCACTAATCCAATAATTTTCCTTCTCCTCCCCTCCCTCTTATCCTTCATCAAATCCCACCATGCCCCATTTTGTATACCATCTTGAATAAATGTATGAAAAAATTGATGTCTTATATAAAGATTCTGTAGAAAAAACCATGGATCTTAATCACAATAGGCTATCTTGTGAAATTTTATCCCATCCATATCCTCCCAATTTCAAATACCCACACCTTCATCTATATGATGACAAAGTTGATCCAACCATTTATGTTAGTATATTTTACTTCTTTTTCTTGGACTATTTTCGCAACGATCACATCATTTGCAAGATATTCTACAATTGACTCTATAAAATTCCCATTCAATGGTTCTACTCCATATCTTATGGCTCCAATAGGATATTTGACGAGAAAAAATATTTTAGTATTTACAACTTCATATAAATATTGAGGTCAATTTCATTGGGGTAATTCATTGTGAGAAAGGGCCATAAGAAAAGGTTAGTGATTTTATCAACAAATTTCAATGAATCAATAAAAAATACATTATTAGCTCTCTAAAATTAAAATCCCATTCTAAAATTTATTGAAAAATAATCCTATTCATTCTTGAATAAATAATTTTATATAAGGTTATAGTCAAAATATAAAGGAGGAATTATATGGTTCTCCCAATGTGACTTGAAAGTTGTGTCATTGTAAGCTCATTGTCCTAGTATAACAATAAAATAGAATAGCTTATGATGGACTAAGATAGATGTGTCAAAAGAAATGGTGTATGTCATGCCAATAGATAGGTATCAAATCATGTATTAAAAAACATATTTTATATGTCAAGAATCTATCTTATAGTGACAAATGATAATTATTAAATACACATGGTACATAGAATAAAGATAAAATAAAAGATAATACCACATATGTAGTCTCAAAATATACCAATATATAAAAATAAGCATCATGGATCAATTTAAATTTCTTTTATAGATAATCATGAAGACACGGGGAAATGATATGTAATGTTTGTATCATAAAAAATGGATATGATTAGAAATGACAAGGATATCTACTTACAATATAAATTCATCTCTCCCATCAAGTTTAGTTTTGTTAATGTCATATGTAACATCAATATAGGGTGTGTTATGATGATTAGTTGGTTTAATATATGTATAGGTCCTATGAATAGTAGGAGAACAAGGATCAAAGGATAAATCACTGTTATTTATCTATTCTTGTATGAATTAGGCATAGAAGATGTCCAATAAAATAACTGACTAAAAAGTAAATCATTTATAGAGCAAGCAAGATGAATCAAACCATTATAAAGATCAACCACATAGATCCAATATAAACTCAATAGTAAAGGAAACATAGAAAAAGGAAAGTGTGTGTGATCCAAAATGGAATGGTTAAATGGATGTATGATGCACCTACACTTTCTCTATTTTTATTAGGAAATGAGATCCCCAAAGGAAGGATTAACATTCAACCCTTAAGTGAGTCAACCCTATTGGAGATCTTGTTGTTTTCTTTATGACAAAAAATGGTAAAATATTCCTGAAATGCCCTTTTGGAAGATGAAAATAAAATACAAATGAAATCAATTATGTGAAGTAAAACTTGAAATACTAATTTAAAACATAATACTAACAAAAACCACAATCTTTCAGTATATTGGAGAAGGTTAAAATATTGTGCACCTGCCACCAAAAATGTCTTAAACTATCATGCCAGGACACATTCACCCAAGGGTTAATGGGTCTTTGTATAGGGCTCTAAAAAAATGTTTTTGCAGTCCTCTGATGTTGGATCTAAGCTTTTGATTCTCCTTGGCTTGACTATTGGAAAGCTGAAAATAAAACCTGTAGGTGAGTGTCCATATCGTGACAACTTTCACAACTTTGTAAAATTGCTGATAATTGCTGCAAGAGATCATTTTAATATTTTGTTTAATTATGTGTATAAAATTGTTATTTTAAATACATTTTCTATGGAATAATGCAAATTCTTACTGATGGCTTTTGTAAAAAAATACAGAAATGGAAAATAATCAGATTTGTTTATTGCAAATTCTACATGCAAATTGTGAAAATAAATAGATCAATTGAAACATAGATTAAATAGATCAATTCCTTACATCTGTCTCTTTACAAATTTTATGAACTCTCAACTTGAAAGAAATGGTTGTCTGAATTTTACATGAAGAAGAAAAGAAAGAATCAATCCCTGTTCTGTATGCCAATTCAAGATATGTCTTATTGTATCCAACTTTCATTTACATTTGCATTTGTTATCTAATCTTTCCCCTATTTCGCGATATGAAGAATTTAGTTCTAGTTTACCCCAACATTACTATAGCATAAAGTCTAAAATTTCATATAAGAAATCAAACTGTGTATGTTCTTTCATAATCCAAGCTTCAAATATAGCCCAGACCGAATCCACAAAACCCATTTTCAAAAGTTGTTGAACCGAACCATAGATAAATATTTTACCCTATTAAGATCTCAGATCCACAAGGGAAATACATATATACCTATGTCTGCAGTAAAAGAAAACCAATTTTAATCGTCCTATAGCATATCTGTGAGTTTTATAAAATTTCTTGCCTCAGATGATTTTTACTCTCTCGACTGTTGCAAATCTGCATACACAATATAAACAACAAACTTATTTATTGATACTAGTTTTATTGTTTTCAGACCTATAATCTATTATGGTCCATATAGCAATCCATGAAATGGAAAATTAATTTTTTTTTAAATTCTATTCGACGAACCCCTGTTTTATTTAGTTGTCACCATGACTCTTTTCTTTTCTTTGTAAGCGCCTAGGGTTAGAGTATTCTTTTGGAATCTCGTCCAAAAATTAGCATGTTAAACTTTACGATAGCCACTATTAAATTATGGAATGTTAAAAAGAATAGGTGATACAGATTTATGTGGACGGATTACAGCTAAGACATACCAAGAAAAGAACAAAAAAAAAAAGAAATCAATGAAAGATTTGTTTTATGCATGAGTCTTATGCCAAGTGGTTAAGCATTGAAATTTTCTTATTTAGGCTGCATGCCATCCCTTCATAATGAACCATCTTCACATTTAAATACATCGAATTACCTCATATATAATGTAAATCTTCATTATATATTCCCATTCTCTTAAAAGGGGGTTATATGAATCTAAAATGAGAATATATGCAAAGATAAAAAAAATTTGGAAAGTAGAATTTCTGTTGTCCTTATTTCTTTGTCTTTTACTCACTTTTATAATAAAAATAATATCTCTATATGAAGCTAATGATATCAATTTAATAGTACATGATATTCTTTTATTTTTATAATTATAAATGTTTTCTCTTCTTAAAAGTAAATACATTATTATTATATATAGGATAATTATTGTATTCACATATATAAAGAATAAGTAATCAATTAAGTAAATAATAGTTTAAAAAGTATGTAATAATATGATAGATAGTAATACATAAATTTGATAATTTATTATAGTGTTAATAAATTTAAGACCATTAAATACACATATGTTTTATATGCATTAAAATGATTATGATCTTTTACCTTCTTACTTTCAAGATTAACAAACTTGGAATATTTACGAAATCTAATGAATATATCAATTATATCAAGACTGTTGTTACGTATGGTGATATTACACCAAAATGTGGTGTTGGGAAAAAAAGAAAAAAATTGTTAGTTGTGTTCTCATTTTTATGCGTGAACTTATAGGCAGTACATCTGTGTTTCTTTTTTGCGGTCCATTCCATTGGGTCTCTTCGCAGTACCTCGACGACCCCTCCCACAACTCAGTTGGGGCAACCGAGCTAATAGCCAGTCTTAACCAGACCCGGTGGGAGCTACACTTATCAAAGCAACTCTCCTAAGAACTAACAGCCTAGGTCGAGCAGCTCACCCAGTTTCTCAGAACCTCTGTTCAAGATTCAAACCCTAATGCCAATGGGGAAGAACAATGGGGAGGAGGTTGAGCCCTAACAGGGGAGCTGAGGGAATTCATGCCACCTAAGAAGCTTCCTTTAGGGCACAATCCGAGCTTCGGGTCTGACACCATTTATGCCTTGGTAAAAAAATCTTGATCTTTTGGTCTGCCATTTTGTCTCCAAATGATTTTATGCCTATAAATACAATTAGGATGATTAAGAATAATGGAATAGCTCGAATAGATAGCAAATGAATACATCCAAGGAAAGACAAGGAAAGCATAGCTGGATTTATTCATGAAAGATTGTACAAGGATAATGAGAGAAGAATATAATGGCACCTATGATTAAGGAAAATAATGAACAAAAGAGACAAAGATGGGCAGGAAGGAACAGGCTAGTAGGAATGGAAGCATTGAAGATGATATGGACGAACATAAAAAATAAAACCCTTCATAACAAAACAAATGCTACACAAAATAATCTATATACAAGTAACAATGGTAATGTACAATTCACGAGCCACAAATGGTGGAGAAACTAATGAAGCAACCAAAAAGAAGTCGGTAATGGTAGTTTAAAACGAGATGCAGGGTGAGACATAACAATGGGGAATAAGACACAGATCACAAAAAATGATGTTCGACAGTAGATAAAATATAAAATGACAAGTGAAAACAGGCTGCATTTTGGTCTAAGCATATCATGAAAACTAATTCAATACCACTTGGATGAAGCCAGAGAGTGAGACAAAGTATTGAAGTGCTCCTGAGCATAAGATGCCATTACAAAGAAAATGCCAGCAGACTAATAGATGAAAAACACAAATAGCTAATCATAATTGAGTTAAAGGAAAAGTTGGGTACATACTCTGTATCTTTAACTTGCTGATGCAAGCTCTCCAACATTGGAATGATTTCTTTCACACTGTAGATATGATACATCCTCAACATAGAAGGCATGAATCCTATTTTTTAACTCAATCCAACTGTATCCTGGCCTCATTTTTATATTCTTGTCTTTCATCATTGTTCTTACTTTTGCGGCATCATGCCACCTACCAGAATCAACATAGATGTTTGACAGCAGTACATAGTTGCCTGGATTTCCAGGCTCTAGCTCAAAAAGTACTTTTTCCACACATTCTCCTAGCTCGACTTCGCAATGAGCTCTGCAAGCACCTAGCAATCCACCCCATACAATAGGACCACACTTGAATGGAATCTTTTGTATGAATTTATATGCATCTAGCAGGAGCCGAGAATGACCAAGAAGATCAACTATGCATGCATTGTGCTCTAACCTAGGTACAATTGAATAGTCCTTTTTTGATAATTTCAAAATACTGCAAGCCTTCATTTAGTAATAGTAATCTGGCACGGCTGCGTGCTGACAGGATGCCAACAAAAGTGATATGGTTTGGATTCAGACCTTCCCATTGCATTCTGCGAAATGCTTTGAGTGCATCCTTGCCATTTCCATGCATGGCATAACCAACTATCACGGTGCTCCATGACACGACATCTCTTTGATGCATTTTCTCAAACACCCACCCTGCTTGCAAACTGTATACTTCCACATTTAGCATACATGTCAATGAGCGTATTACCGACAAGAATAACAGATTCAAATCCATTTCTAATGATGTAATTATGTATTTCTTTGCCCTGTTGTAAAGCTGACAGACGTGCACACGCTGGGACAACACTTGCAATGGTGACCCAGTTGGGTTTTAGGTTGTCCTGTTCCATTTGATGAAAGGTTTCCAACACTTCAATATCATACCCATTTTGTCCATACCTAGCAATCAGCCCATTCCAAGAGACCAGATTTCTATATGGCATGGCCTCCAATGCCAATTCAGCTAACACCATGCTCCCACATTTTGCATACGTATCTACAAGAGCACTTCCCACATAAACTTTTGACTCAAATCCTTTCTTAATTATGTAACCGTGGATTTCCTTACCCTGTTGTAGAGCTGCTAAGTAGCCGCATGCAGGGAGAACATTGGCAACGGTAACCGAATTGGATTTAACACCTGCGAATTGCATCAACCTAAACAATTTCAAGGACTCCCTGCCCTGTCCATTCTGGGCATACCCTGCAATCAAGGCAGTCCAGGACACCAAATCTCGTTGACGCAGATTGTCAAACACTTGATGAGCACACTCCATTTCTCCACATTTGCCATACATAGCAATAAGAGCATTTCCAATATAAACATCTGATTCCAATCCACTTCTGATTGTAATATCATGGATATCCCTTCCCTGCTGCAGGTCTGCCAAATCACCACATGCCTTAAGAACAAATGGGAAAGTAAAATTGTCTGCCTGCATACCTTCTCTTTGCATTTCTTGATAAATCCCAAGGGCTTCCTCATAGCGTCCATGGAAGACATATCCTCTGATCATTCCATTCCAAGACAAGATATTTCGTTTAGGCAATTTGTCAAACAACTTTCGTGCATACTCAAAACACCCACACATGGCAAACATACCAACAAGTTTAGTTTGTATGAGGACATTCTACTGAATTCCAGTAGTAAGCATGTGGGCATGCAGCTGCTTGCCTTGTGATAAGGCTTTGAATTTTGTGCAGGCCTGTAAGAGTGGTGCATACGCATCTGAGTCCACATCAATGCCATTTTTTCTTCGATCAAGTAAAATGGTGAGAGCATCCTTCACACGACCTTCCCTGCACAATGAATCGATGGTTGCAGTTTCTGCTGCGGATTTCACTGTTGTTATTGATGTGAATGATTTAAGTTTCTTGTCAGCAGGAATGTTTGTGTCATTGAAACTGAAAAATCCAACTTTGCATCGCATTTTTCAAGCTATGATCATTGTGTTGTCGATATTGAATGTCTTCATTAAATTTTATCAAACGAACACAACTTGTGCTGCACTTACATACTGATGAAAACCCCATATCGTTTACTCTGTTAAATGTCTTTGATAGCTAAACATTACATTGCCATTTGCCTTCTCCGCAATGCCTATTCCACCAAGCTCATTCTGTAAACGAATTGGAGGACTGCCATTACCAACATACCCTACAATCTTCATCTCAGCAAAATACCCTTTATACCATTCACTGCAATGCCAATACTCACACAACTCCCCCATTCGAAACCTCAGCTTGTGCGTGGTGAAAATGAGTGCTCTCAATATTGTAGTTTTTTTGCAAAAGACGTCCTAGCCCAGAAGCTCATGCTTCGCGGCTGTGAGCCCTTGCCCCGCCGCTGATGTATCCCCCGCAGTCCCCCCAATTAGAAGGAAACTTTGCCGTAAACTTTACCATGTATACCGGCGGCGTCAGACTGGGTGAGATCCTGGTGTAAATAGCCTATCGGCTAATTAATTGAAGTCAATTCATAACTGCCCTATTTTTTACCGCCACCATCATTTTCTTTCCCCCAACTTTCGAAGAAAGTTTGCATGCTGAGTGAATACCAGTGAAAATTCTGGTAAGGGAATAGCATGCAGAGGGAATACCAGTGAAAATTCTGGGAATCACAAAGGAGTAGATATCATTGCTGAGGGAGAATATCTCATTACAGGCTACAAAGATAATATTCTCCCTCAGCAATGACATCTACTCCTTTGGGATTCCCTTACCAGAATTTTCACTCTATTCCCTTACCAGAATTTTCACTCTATTCCCTTACCAGAATTTTCGCTGATATTCACTCAGCATGCAAACTTTGGGAGAAAGAAAATGATGGTGGCGGTAAAAAATAGGGCAGTTATGAATTGACTTCAATTAATTAACAATCGTTTTTAAATGCCATTCTCTTTCATTTATAGCGCAGTTCTAATTTATCACACATTCTTTATTTAAGATTTTATCGATTAAATTTTGGTTTAACCTGAACTTAGATATCAATTATTTATTTAATTCATTCTTAAATTAATTTATTTAAATTTATTAGTCATGCAACGCTTTAATTCTTTAATCTATTTATGTAATTGTTTAATTGCAAGCTTGTGAAATAAAATGGAATGTGACAGAATTTCAACTCCTCTAAAACGTCACCAAGGAAGGCCATCTAATGCCTAGGCAAGTGAGTTTCACTGGAGTATTCATTTTTGTACCGGTGCTTACAAATCAAATTTCCAACTAAATTCTCATCTTTTCTAGCCAAACTAGATTTTAAAGGCCTTGGCGAGTAAATTTCCACAAATGGGTCATGGGAGAAATTGTCTTCAAAATTCTCTCACGTGTCACCATGTTAATTCTCATTTGGGATTGTTATGAAGGATACCCACCTTTTATTTGGAGTGGTCTAACACCACTTTTCCTTACAAAACACTCGATGTGATTTCACTCGCCCCTTTCCACCATGCATGGGAATCCATCCGCGTCGTACTCTACATCTAGCTCATGATTATTGGATCTCTACTATTGTGTTGGTTTGTCATCCGCCTCCAAACTCCCCCACAATATTTGTGCATTATTTTAAAATATTTGAATTCGTCAAGGAGTTTTAAGCACTCCATGAGGTGGTTATTTAGCTTCCAATTTTGAATTTGACATCTTCATATCACATTGATTATTAGGAATGAATGTCCTTTGATCTCAATTTTTGGATAGCCTAGCTTTGGCCATCTTCAAGTTCATATCTACCTACAATCATTTTTGCTTTGTTGTTTATCCCTAGTTGAAGGGGGTAGCTTTTTTTTATCATTATCATCCTTCTGTGGTCACTAAACTATAGCCGACACGTGATAGTCCTAGGTTCCCCTTGGACACACTATCAAAATTTGATTTTATCCACCCTTCCTCAAGCAATTGCCACACTATTTTATCCCGCCCAATCTTAGCCTTGTTATCCCATTATGAGGAGAAGAATTATTTTAATTTTATATTATTTATTTTGTTTTTATTTGACGAGTTATTTTATATTTTTTTATAGATAAGTAGCTACCATGAGGGTAGCGCCCTTTATATTATATCAAAAAAAGATTACAAGTCCTTAAATAGGAATTACTATAATTTTTTGACCAACTATGGCCTACGATAGATCAGAAAATGAAGACTCTCAGAAAATTCAAATTCTCTTTCAAAATTTTCAAGTGTCAGGATCTCAATCATTGGCCTATGTAAAATATAAAGGTGTGCATGCTATCATGCTCAACAACTCCCCTAAATAACATGATTGCTTGTGTGTTCTCCTATTTTCCCAATGTTGTTGCTATCTCAAAAATTATTGTCAGGATTCCCATGCATTCCTACAAATTAAAGGCAAAAAACTATATTTTTTCCTTTAATTTCAAGTGATATTTGATGAATCTATCCACT
This sequence comes from Sequoia sempervirens, assembly GCA_007258455.2. Taxonomy (NCBI): domain Eukaryota; kingdom Viridiplantae; phylum Streptophyta; class Pinopsida; order Cupressales; family Cupressaceae; genus Sequoia; species Sequoia sempervirens. Next base: position 22,834 of record VDFB02059893.1, read on the forward strand.
ACCAACTTACTCCAATCCTTCTCCCTAAAAAAAAGAGGTTATTCAAGAAAGAAGACCTTTGGCCTTGGGCTCCATCATCTCTTGGGATTAGCTTGGAGAGTGGCTTTTTGAATGCTTCTTAGAGAAAGAATACCGCTCTTCATTGTTGCAACAACTAATTACCATCAAGAGAGCTCCATAGGAAGTCGTGAGAGACTTTAACACCATATTTTGGTATGTGTAGGATCATGATGGACCAAAAAGTGGTGATATGATGGGTATGTGTAGGGTATGTGGCTGACAGCTTTTTTTTACCCAAAATTAATGAAATGAAAAGGGTTTTTAAAGGAGGTTCTCAAATTTCCACCAATATAAATTATGCTTTACTTTTAATTTAGTATATAATTATTATTCATTTTCTATTTGAATTACGACTAAAGTCTTGATTGATAGGTTGATTGAAAAACATCTATAGCTTTCAAATGGTATCACATTTTTTGCATCTAAAACATGTGTCACATTCTATGCTTCGCATACTATGGGATTAAAAAAAAAAAGAATTTGATGAAGGTTTGACCAAGTTAAGGTGGCCACACATACGAGTTTTTATATTTTTTTTAAGTTGTAATAAAAAAATCATAATTAATTATTTTCTTAGAAAAAAATTACAAAAAAATATGCATCACATTAGAACATGAGTCCTCTACTTATATAGATAACTTATTCAATTTTCTATAGATTCTATTATTACATATTTTTGAATTAATATAGATAACTTATTCAAATTTTTATGTCAAGTTTCCTAACTCTGATTTTTTTGAATTTTTTGCCACTTAAGGGCTTGTCTTTTCCATGATGATCCTACACATACCCATTTCACAAGACCTAGTAAAGGATCCCTTTGACTGCTTGACCTCAAGCCACAATGGTGTTCATGTTCTATCTAAAGGATTTCAATCCAGACATCACAGTTACGATAACCTCCATGGGAGGGGACATCTTGCCCAATGCATATGAGGTGGCAGTGTGCATGAAGAATAGTCTAATTGATGTCGGAAAGCTTCAACCTCGACCTTCGATGCCAGTATTTGTGGAAATATTTGATGCCCCATGGGAAGAAGCTACTCTAAGCACCTCCACTGCACAACTGACATTGGCTGCTCTGCAGTCTATGTACGTGTATCCCACCGCTCAAACAAGCATGTTAGGCTATTCCTCAATAAGGATAGATATTAGTGACATGAAGAACCTCATGTGGAGTTTCACTAATGAGTTGGTCCTTATCAAGTGACAGAAAGCGATACCTCTAAAGCAAACTATGCAAGTCTATGGTAGAGGAAAGTTGTCTTATCAGGAAAATCCATACCAAGAACCCTCCAAAGGAATAAGTCAACAAACCTCATCTGCAAATCAGATAGTTCCAGTCACCATACCACTACAGATAGTCAAGGATGAATCGAGTAAAGAGCTAATCCTGAGCCAAAATAATTTGGCAGAAGACAAGAATGTATGGTTCTTCCCGTGCAAAAATAGTTATATGCCTTGAAATTTCCCAAGAGGCAATATGCAATAGAGTATAGCAGAACAAAGAAGCAAGGGCGTGCTCCCAAATGGAGATGAATACGAGTCTTCTGAAATGGGAAATTCTCGCTTTAGAAAACAAATGAAAGGAATGTCATTGGAACAAGAACTAGATATTGTACCTGATCAAGCTCTATTTTCTTGGATGGAAGAAGATGCAATGTTCACAAATGAAGCTCTGACAACTAGTGTTCTACAAGTGCAGTTAGATTATAATACAAGGTCCAAAAGAAGGCTCACATGAGAATATGTGCAACAACCTTTTCCATGTCAATCTCCCCCACAGGAAAATCAGGCTCCATCACCCTTCGTCTGACCTTTTCTGTAGCCGCATAATCTGCCATTGGTAGAGAAGGAGGAAGACAAGGCATTGAGCCTAGTCACAAAGGAACATTTCTTTTCAGAGATAAGAGAAGTACCAGTATACAAGCCTAAGACTCAGCCAGTTGGGATGCTCAATATAGTGGAACAATAGAAAAATGTGCCTCCTAATGTATCACTCTGGGACATCATATCCATTCCTGAGCAAAAGGACATTGCTTTGGGAAGCATTAAAGAAAGAAGAACAAAGCCCACAAGCAGATGTAGCACAACCATACAATCAAAGCAGAGACAAAGGATATGTGCCACCTCCTCAGGTTCTGAAAGCAATAGCTTACGTGAATGATATAGGAAATGCAAAAGAGAAAGAGGTAAACAAACCAAAGCCCACACCTTTCTTTTTGACTCTTATTGTGGG
>VDFB02059894.1:0-48130 GCA_007258455.2 Sequoia sempervirens
GAAAAAGTGTATCCAAATAAGGTCTCAGATATCCATTATCAGGTGTATTAATGGAGTTATGACAGAAAAGATCTCTGAGAAAGGCTACAAGCTCCTAGGCCACTTACAAAATAAGTACATGTTATACTGATAACAAAGCTCTTCCTATGCATGGATAAAGTTGGTATAGTGAATTTAAGAATTTCTGAGTGTTTTCAAACCATGGTGAATTTATATAAGTATTCCAATCAATATTTGGTCTTCTTCTAGGCCTAGAGAGAAGCTAGTGTGAGCTAGTGGGAGATTGAATTGCTTAGTTCATTGCATGAACATGTCAAGTTGAGGTCATGTGATCTATTTTATGAGTCTAGAAAAGGTCTATTTCATAGTAAAGGGCCATGAAGGTTAGAAGTTATGTGAAGAATGAAGGCATGATAGGTTGTAAGCAAGTGTTCAAGGTAAAGAGGCAAGTTGATGCAAGTATGGTTGAGCTAGGAAGGCATCAATTTGGTATCAGAGCTTAGGAGAAGCTCTTGGAAAGACATATAAACTTTTATGAGTGCAGGTAGTAGCAAGGAGAAGATAGTAAGCCAAGAAGATAGAGGTGGACTCTTAGAGAGTTTTTAGAGAAAGAAGTTGTGACAAAGGAAGCCCTAAAGGCCATTGAAAGCTTGAGGGGAGTAGACAAAGCTCAGAGAGAGAGAGATGGTGAAGAAAACCATGCACAAGGTACAAGGTGAGAGTTTGATGTATCTTGTTTAATTTGTTAATGAAAAGGTGATTGTAGGTAGAAACTCATTGAGGCATTGAGCAAGGAGATCAAAAGACTAGAGTGTGATAGACCTAGGTGAAGATCAAAGAATTGTCAATAGACCAAGAAAGGAGAGAAGCTTGGGTGAGATAATTGTAGAGGTGCCAAAAGACTAAGGGGGTAGCTTAGGTGAGGTGTTTAGTTGGAAGTGACAAAGTACCTATTGAAGAAGTAAAATCACGTCAAAGTCTGTGGACAGAGATTTGAGAGAGAGTTAAGAGCTTATTGGAGCTCAGAGGAGGTATAAAAGTCAGAGGAAAAACATGAACAAAGAGATGAAGGGATTGATAGGAGGAAGTTTTCACAAGAAGATAATTGGAGATGTCCAAGAGAGCAAGTTGGACATAGAGAAAGAAACAAATGAGATAAGAGAGAGGTTGGACTACCTGATGGAGTTGTTGAAGACTCAAAAAAGTGGATGGAAGATAAGGAAAAAGGTTAAGTAACCTTTGGCTTGGTTACTTTTGAGAAATATGATACATAGGATGAATCCTATAGAAAAGAAGAGGTTAAGAATCCATGGAGGATTGAGTGCAGGAAAGATTGAAGGCATGGTGGAGCATGAGGATCAATTCTTGTATGAAGAAACTATCATTTGTGAACCTGAAGAAGGACCTATACTTGGTGAAGAAGATCAGATGGATGGAAAACTTTTTGAAGACATGGACCTATTGGTTAAGCAGGAGAAGGAGGTGGCAATCTATGATGCTTCAAAGAATAGATGGCAGCTACAAAGTTTTCAAATTGACTTTACTTTTCAGTGTTTGTTTGCAAGTGATGTCATGATGATAAAGAAGGAAAAAACAAACTTGTATTTTGGAACCAAATGTAGAGAAAATAAAAGCCAAGGATTTTCACTTGAAGAGGTTGAGAACATGCATTCCAATTAACTTTTTCAAAATGGAGAAAGAAACCATGATGACTTGCAGAACCTTCTGAAGCAGTGTTGTCACAAAGTATTGCACCTTGAGTGCTAAGGGTTAAAGATCATCAATCCTGTGCAACATGGGGACATCCTTAGGCCTGTGGGTTGCCTAAGATGAGGATGAACCTCCAGATTATGGGTTGGTTCTCCTTGAATAACCTCCTAAAAATATTTCTTGATAGGGAAAATGGATAGAAGAATTGAAAATGGAAAGATTTCTTAACCCTAAGAGGTGATGCATCAAAGATCCAAGACTTATACTCACTGATTCAACTTACAATTTCTCTCAAAAAATCAACCTTACCCTATGCACAACTCAAATTTCACAAGTTTACACAATAGTGTTTCATAAGAAGGTTGCTTTCACGTTTTCTAAAGGAAAACTAAAAATTTTTCACAACTTTGACCGCTGAAAGAGATAACATGACCTATGACCTATATAAATCTTGCTTATTCAAGTATAGAATGTTTTGCATTGAGACATAATTTAAGGATCTTGCATTCATATTCACAGAAATTAGATCAAATCATCTATAAAGACACTCAATACACGAATTTAGAGAAGGAAAAATGCACTGCTTTTATTGAAATAATAGAAGTTTCTGCTTGTACAAATCTGAAAATACTAATGAAACTAAAAAGAAACTAAGTTACAATGCTCTATGCCTTGTTGTGTATGCAAGCAAAAAGAAAGAATTTCTTTGAGAAAGAAGAAAAAAGAAACCTTATAGAAAAGGAGTTTTTTTGTAACTGAAAAAGAAGATTGAAGATGAACTGCTTGTCCTCTTTTCTTGAAATCTCCTCCACTATGCATGATGAATCACCTTTGGGTCGTCCAAAAGAGAAAACCTTGCAAAAGAGGCCTTAGAACTGCTCCAAACTAGTTGTTTGTAGGCTGAAAATTTGTCTCAACTGATATTGTACCCATGTGGGGTCTTGAACATAGTCCCGAGACTCGCACGGAAGCACCCAGACGCGGTGAGTCATGCTCCGCAAGCCCTGGCCATGTCCTAGGAGTGCTGGCGCGGACGCGGCCGCATCCAGACGCATCCAGGCAGGACTCGCTAGACACGCCAAACACGCAGGGTCCAGGAGAGTCCCGACCCCTGGACGCGGCTGGTGCAGCCAAGGCCAAAAAGGCCAAAATAAAACATAAAGTTAAAGTTTTTTGATATTTTTTTTTTACTTATATTATCTCCTTAGCCCTAAAAGCAACCTCATTTCATTCATTTGGAAAAATAGGAGAAGAAGAGAGAGTTGTGAAGAAAAATAGGAGAAGAAGAGAGGGCAACCAGCAAGTTGTTGAAGACAAATCCAGGGTCATATATCATTTGGGGAGCTTCATACTAGCAAGGAGGTGCATTGAGAGCTCATTACCACTGATTGGAAGGAGTTTGCATTGCATTCCAAGCCAAATCTAAGAGGTAAGTTTGATTTTAATTGATTTTTTTTTTTATTTTTTTAACAAATAATTCATTGTAATTTGTAAAATCATTGTTTTTTTTAGTTTGCATATTTTTTTTACAAACCCTACTTGCAACTTAAATAATTTGAAAAACCCTACTTTTGCAGCCACATTCATTTGCAAATCAAACCATATTATTATTTTCACAATGTCTCAAACCCCAGTCAGAAAAGACCCTACTTGGAAACATGCTGAAATCTTTCCTGGAATGAAAAGAGGAGACACAAAATGTAACTACTGAAAAACAATATATCATGGAGGCATAAATAGATTAAAATACCATCTTGCACGCATACCCACCCATGATGCAGTGGGTTGCACTAGAGCACCTCCTGAGGTTGTTCGTGAAGTGCAGGTGCAATTAGAAACTTTTGAAATGCAAAAAGAAATGAAAAAGAAATAGAAGCAGGAGTTGGTGAGTGTTGGAGTTGGATAGGGACTTGGTGTTGTTGGAGATGCTTCTTCCATGCCTCCATACCGTCCTAGTGCTAGTGCTTGTGCTAGTGCTTATGTTTTTGCATCAGCTATGCCTATGCGTACTCCTAGTGCTAGTGACGCTGCTACTGCTAGTGGTAGTAGCAGTATTAGCATTGGCCCTAGAGTTCGTAAATCTAGGGTGGACTCATATTTTGTACCACGCACTACTCCTGGTTCCCAACCGTCGCTTGAGAGCATGGGTTGGAACAAGGACGCACATGATGCAACAAAAAAGACAATTGTAGACTTTTGGTACTACTGCACCTTTCCCTTCCATGTAGCCAGGTAATTCTTTTTCATTTAATTGTTTTAAAATTTATATTTAAATTTTAGAATCTAGATGTATCTCATTATCAAATTCAAATTTAAAGTTAAAAACTTAAAAATTTTCATTTTACAATACTTATGTAACTTACTAATTTATTTATGACATGTTTTAGGTCACCTTTCTGCAAAACATGGTTGATGCCATAACCATATGTGGGGGGGTTCAAAGCCCCTAGTGAAGATGAATTAAAGGGCCCACTTTTGACTCAAAAGGTGGCAGATGTGAAAGCACAATTAGAGGAGCAGCGCAAGCAGTGGAGGATGATTGGTTGCACCATCATGACTGATGGTTGGACCGAGTAGGAGAAATAGGATGCGCTTAATTTCCTAGTTTCCTCCGGAGGTAATTGTACTTCCCTCAATGCATTGAAATTTGAATTTGATTTAGTGATTAATAATTTAATATGGCTGATTTATGTTTTTAATTTATTGAATAATTGGTTTTGCTTATTTTTTCAGGTGACACCGCCTTCATGAAGTCCATTGATGCTTCTGCACAATTCAAAAATGCCACATACTGTGTGTGAGGCTATAGAGGAGGTGATAGCTGATGTGGGGGAAGAGAATGTAGTGCAAGTGGTGACAGATAATGCAGCAAATTATGTTGTTGGTAGATTATTGATGGAGAGGCACCCTACTATATTTTGGACTCCATGTGCCGCCCATTGCATTGAACTCATGTTGGAGGATCTTGGCAAGCTCCCATGGATCAAAACATGTGTGGAAGCAGCAAAAAACATATGCAAATTTGTATACAATCACACATGGGTGCTTAACCTTATGAGGCAATACAGGGGTTGAGGGAGTTGTCTCGTCCTGGCATCACTAGGTTTGCAACAAATTTTATCACGATGCAATCCTTGATTCGGTCAAGGGCAGCTTTAAGGCACATGTTTACTAGTGAGGAGTGGTCTTCCTCATCCTTTTCTACAAGCACTGCAGGGATTGTTGTGGCTGATTGCATTTTTGATGAGCAAGGGTTTGGACACCAATGGACGAGATTGTGAAGGTAAAATTTAATTCTTTATTATGTTTTAATTTTTAATCATATCTTACTTTTATTTGTTTATTTTCGTTCACACTTATTTTGAAACATGTTTGCACTTTGCAGTTTATTGAGCCCTTGCTAGTTCTCCTACGAGTTGCAGATGGAGGAGAAGCCCACAATGGGCTACATATATGAGGGCATGGATAGGGCCAAAGAGGCCATTAGATCAGTCTATGGTGGAGTTGAGGAGAAGTATCGTCCCATTTGGGATATCATTGATAGGAGATGGCGAAACCAACTTCATAGGCCCATCCATGCAGTCGCATGTTTCCTAAATCTAGCTTCCAATTTTGTTGTGATCTCGTGCAGATAGAGAAATTCTTAGTGGGCTCTACATGACGATAGAGCGATGTTTCCCGTTGTTACTACATAGATGGTGCAGGAGATAGATGCCTTCACTAAGGCACAAGGAGACTTCTTTGCACGTCAAATATGCAAGATAATAGGACAACATTACTGCCAAGTAAAAATATATTTAAGGGCATAATTTTCATCTTTTTATATTATAATTTATTATTAAATGTTGAACTTGAACTTGAAACTTGAAATGAGATTGATTTTGTTTCTTTTATCATCTCAGATAGCTGGTGGAATATGTTTGGCTCTGATACACCGATCCTGCAAAATATTGCCATTCATATATTGAGCCAGCCATGCAATTCATCTGGTTGTGAGCGCAATTGGAGTATGTTTGAGCACATACACTCCAAGAAGCGTAATAGATTGATAGTGGAGAGGATGAATGACTTGGTATATGTTCATTACAACCTTTGGCTCAGATACAAGAAGCTTTTTGACCACGAAAAAACCCCGATAAGTCTAGAGGAGGTTGATCCACAGTCTGAGTGGATCACTGAGGCTACAGATGTAGTCTTTAGTGACAAGGACCTTGATTGGGTGGACCAGGCAGAGAGAGAGGCTGAGGTTGTAGCCATGGTTGAGGAGGAGGCTAGAGCACGAGGAGACATAGTTGTTGTCAGTGAGAGTGGCATGGAGATTCAAACACAAGCAAAGACTATGGCTGCAGCTGCAACATCATCCAGGACCCTTAGACGCCTTCATAGGAAGGATGCTGGCTCCACTATGCCATAGGGCATAGAGTCATAGACTTATAGCTATTGTTTTACTTTTGATATCTCATATTTGTATGGAACATTTGATGTCATGGATTTCATATTCCATGAGTTTTGTATACATTTGACTAATTTTATATATCTAAGTATGCTATTTCCTTCAGCAGCGCAACTACAATTTGTGTACTTTATACTTATGTGATCATTGTATACTTGTGCATGTGATCAAATTTGCTTTTATTTGTGTTGTATTCAATAAAGGGTGCTTGAAACAAGTTTTAAATCCTTAAAAATCTCTAAATTTCTAGGGTTTTTTCAAAAAAAATTCATTTTTCCACGTTTGCGCCGAGTTCGAGTCCCGAGTCGCTGAGTCGTGCACCGAGTCACCCTCGCCGAGTCCAAGCCGTGTCCGAGTCTTGTTACTATGGTCTTGAACTCCACTAGAACTGCCAAAATTCCCTCTTTTTAGGCCCCTAACTGATTGTTAAGGTACTTTGCATGATGTTTTTAAACTACTGGGCATATAAGGAAAAAAAGCCTTAATTTAATGACCTCAAACTGCTCCAAAATGCATACAAAAGGCTCTAAATTTCACTTAACTTCAGTCATGACCCTATGGGCCTCTTAAGTAGGTCAAAACTGCCTCTAAGTGTTTGAAAAATTGAGTGCTTTAGATCACTTAACTCGTGCAAACTCATGGATGGCAATAGGCATGACGACAAGTATGTGAGGGGTTGTTTGCAAAAGTAGGTCTTCAAAGAGTTTGCAAAAATGGGTCTGAAACTCTGTATTGACTGCCCCTAACTTCAGTTATGATATCCTCCAAAGCTATCATTAATGAAAAAGACTGCCCCTACTATCTCAGTTCACTTACAACTTGATACATTCAATGAATTTCAAATGCAATCCTCTCACAGTCCCAAGGATTGCCATGCATTAACATGACATGTATTTATTTCCCTTTAGCTCTGCCACCATGATTCATATTCATTTTGATAGACCTATCAACTTTTCATATAACCCATCATCTCTCATTAAAGATTATTCCTTGAAGTGCTTCTGCCCTCTCTCAAATCTGTCATGACTCTTTTGACTATCTTCACCATGATGAAGCTTCTTGAGGTCTGCACTTTCAATGGTCTCTTTGAAGGATGTTTCTCCACCTGTAGGTTACCCTTTGTCAAATTATTATTGATTGTCCTTTACTCTTCTAATGGTCAAGAAGATATGATACTTTGTCTAACACTTTAATCACAGTCCCTTTAATCTTTGCTATTTTTGTCTTTTATCATGACATGATGACTGTCATCCATGCAATGGTTGTCTTCATTCTCACATTGTCATTCTTGTGATTGTCATATTTAGCAAAACCTACCACTGTAAATGACTTAAGTGCAATCCTTATTATCAAATGAATGCCTTCATATGTTTTATATTTAAGACTATCCATGATGACCTTGATGTTTACACTTTGCACAACCCACTTCTTGGTAATTGTCCCTTTTATTGAATCTTAAGATTGTCATTCTTTGTGATGGTTGGTTCCCTCATCACACACTCAAAATATACCCTATCTACCTCCATTCCACTGAGTTTGAAAATTTTTCATTGGTGGAATGGAGAGTTCTATATTTTTCTTCCTTTCAACCCTATTGAACTAGGGTTTCAAACCCGTCTTGAGTAAAATGGCAATAAAACTCTCAAAACTAAATGAAATCCAATGAGACAAAAACCAACAAAAATTTAATTCAATTCTCCATCCATTACAACAAACTATAAATCATAAAAAATTCATTCATAAACTTACAATTCTCTAAAACAACAAAAAAAAAAGGGGTTTTGTATTGAGATCTCTTCAAAATACAAGCCACCAACCTTGGTCTCACCTTCTCAAGGCCAATTTACACATATGACATTAATTTCCTAAATTCCCTTTGAGTTTAAACTACCAAATAAATTATTTTCCCACAATGACCCTTCATATTTCTCATTTTTGCAATTTTGCAATTTGACAATTTTTTCAAAGTTGACGACATTTTGCAAGATTTTAGAACTTGACCCCAAAAACCTCCTAGAAACCTAAAAATGACTCAAAAACATGTGAAATGTTCAAAAAAGACCTTATTACAAAAGATTTATTTTTCTAGGTAGGGTGGGAGAGAGAGAGAGAGGGTGGGTTATCTAGTTAGGTTGGGGGAGATACCTAAGAGAGAGAGAGAGGGGTTGGAAGGTATTTTTTGAGGGAGATACTTGAGAGAGGGAGTGGGAGACACTTGAGAGAGATATAGTTGAGAGAGAGATATGAGAGGGATTTGGAGTGAGAGAGACATATAGAGAACAACCTAAGAGGGAGAGAGAGGGAGTGTGAGACCTAAGGAGAGAGAGAGGGAGTGTGAGAGAGGGGGTTGGAGTGAGATATTTTTCTAGGTAGGGTGGGAGGGAGAAAGATGAGAGAGAGAGAACTTGAGAGGGAGAGGGAGTTATCTAGTTAGGGTGGGGGGGAGAGGGGTTGGGAGGGATATTTTGTGGGAGATACCTCAGAGAGAGGGAGTGGGAGACACCTGAGAGAGAGACCTGAGAGAGAGACCTGAGAGAGAGATACATGAGAGAGAGAGAGATGAGAGGGAAAAAGAAAGATAAATAACTAAGAGAGGGAGTTGTAATGAGAGAGAGAGAGAGAGAAAGACCTGAGAGGGAGAGATAGAGAGAGTGTGAGAGAGAGGGTTGGAGTGAAAGAGATTTGTCTAGGGAGGGTGGGAGGGAGTGAGACCTAAAGAGAGAGACAACTACATTAGAGAAATAGGGTTATCTAGTTAGGATGGGATGGAGAGACCTGAGAGAGGGAGAGGGGGTGGGAGGGATATTTTGAGGGAGAGAATTGAGAGAGAGGGAGTGTGAGAGAGGGGATTTGAGTGAGAGAGTAGTATAGGTCAGCTGGGAGGCAGTGAGACCTAAGAGAGAGAGTTATCTAGTTAGGGTGGGGGGGAAAGACCTGAGAGAGGGAGAGGGGTTGGGAGGGATAATTTGAGGGAGAGACCTGAGACAGAGATGAGAGGGAGAGATAAATATAAAGACCTGATAGAGGGAGATGGAGTGAGAGACGAAGAGAGAAAGACCTGAGAGGGAGAGAAAGAGAGGGAGTGTGAGAGAGGGGGTTGGAGTGAGATATTTGTCTAGGTAGGGTGGGAGGGAGTGAGACCTAAGAGAGAGAAACTACTACATCGAATAAAGAGAGTTATCTAGGGAGAGACCTAAGAGCGAGAGAGATGAGAGGGAGAGAGAAATATAAATAATTGAGAGAGGAATATGGAGTGAGAGGGAGTGTGAGAGAGGGAGTTGGAGTGAGATATTTTTCTAGCTAGGGTGGGAGGGAGTGAGACTTAAGAGAGAGACTACTGTTGGAGAAAGAGAGTTATCTAGTTAGGATGGGAGGGAGAGACCTGAGAGAGGGAGAGGGGGTGGGAGGGATATTTTGAGGGATAGGTCTGAGAGAGAGGGAGTGTGAGAGAGGGGGTTGGAGTGAGAGAGAGAATGATTTAGGTAGGATGGGAGGGATTGAGACTAGGGAGAGAGACTTGAGAGGGAGAGAGAGAGAGGTATCTAGTTAGTGTGGGGGGAGAGACCTGAGAGAGGGAGAGGGGGTGGGATGGATATTTTGAGGGAGATACCTAAGAGAGAGGGAGAGAGAGGGAGTAGGAAACACCTGAGAGAGATAACTGATAGAGAGATACCTAAGAGAGAGAATTGAGAGGGAGAAAAACCTAAGAGAGAGAGACTTGACAGAGACTTGAGAGGGAGAGTGACTTGAGAGAGAGAGACTTGAGAGGGAGAGAGAGAAAATTGTGAGGGAGTAAGAGTTGGATAGTTTGGGTGGGAGGGAGACATGTGAGAGAGGGAGAGGGGGTGTGAGAGATCCAAGGGATAAAGGGTGGGAGGGATAGAATGAGTGAGAGAGAGTTGTCTAGTTAGGGTGGGAGGGATAGAGTGAGAGAGTGGGAGTTGTATAGTTAGGGTGGGAGGGAGAGACTTAAGAGAGGGAGAGGGAGTGCAAGAGTTCCAAGATATAAAGGGTGGGAGGGATAGAGTAAGGGAGAGAGAGTTATCCAGTTAGCATGGGAGGGAGAGACTTAAGAGAGGGAGAGGGGGTGTGAGAGATCCAAGAGATAGAGGGTGGAAGGTGTAGAGTGAGGGAGAGACTTGAGAGAGAGGAGGTGTGAGGGATAGAGGGAGGGAGAGACTTGAGAGAGAGGGGGTGGGAGGGATAGAGAGAGGAAGAGACCTGAGAGGGGGAGTTATCCTATACATTAAACTCTCAAACATATACCTTAAACCTTGAGGATGGAAGATAGGGTAGAGAGTGTAGGAGAGACTTAGAGAGGATTGAGAGAGAATGGGTACGTATTGGTTAAGAGGGAAGGAGACAGAGAGTTTGTGAAAGGTAAGACCTCAACTATCCATCAACAATCATAACTCACAAACTCTAAGCATTGTCAAAGTGGTGGAGCACAGAGAAAGAAAATTTAGTTTTCTATCAAAGAAACTCATTTGGCGAGTTCCAAATTTGGCGCTCTCCAAATGACACAACACATTTGGAGCTCACCAAATTTTGTGAGTGTCAAATGTGATGTGCCATTTGGAGAGTGCCAAATTTGGCGCTTGTCAAATGAGCTACTTGTGGACATGATTTTCTCAGGATTTATAAAATTTGTACATATTTCTGGCTGTGCTAATCATCACATTTGCACTCCTTTCAATGCATGTTTATAAAAAAAACATGATGACATTATTCTCTCTCTTAGCTATCTAAATATATAATTTTTTTATGTTTTGATTAAGTTAAGGTTTTCATCCATAACTTCTCTTGTTATTGCCTCTATTTTTTTTCAAAAACCAACATGTGCTAGTTTTAGGATAGAATTTTACTCATTCATCGAATCGTGAAATAAATTACATTTTTTTAAACTAGACTCCATTCTACACATGATGAAAAAATCAATTTTTGATTACTTTTCAAAAAAATAGGGGGGAGCACACTCAAATTTCAGCCTTTCAGGATGTGTCCACTTCAAAAATTCATAAAATATTATATATTCATTAAAAAAATTAGCTGAAAGAATGGGGATAAACTACATGGTGTTAGCTAATTTCTCAGTGTTTTTGAAATTCTAAAAAAAAAAATCAAAATGGGGGGCCCTCAAACGCTATGTTATTTTTTTGATAAAAATAGGACCTGTTTTAGGGCCCCCATTTTTGAAACCCTTAATCTTCATTAATTTAAAAAAAATAGTAGCTTAGGAACTAGACTTAGAGCACTTCAACTCTTGTTCTTTTTGCATCTTCAAATTTTGAGTGTAAGTATCTTCATTTTCTCATGCACATCAGATTTTGCTGATTTTTTTTTTAAAAAGTGGCATCTTAAGAGCCATTTTTGTGTCACAGCTTGGTGCACTTACCCTCAACTCCATAACTAGGACCAAGAAACCAACAATGACCATTTTTATAACCAAGAATACCAACAAGAATTAAAGATAAAATAGAAAAGTGTAGAGGAGATATATAAGTAAATTATATCCCAACTTATAATTGAGAATCATAAATTCCTTCCAATATTGTTGGGAATAAAATAACAAGAGTAGATCCCTCAATTAGGGAAATGGAGAAGACTCAACCACCCAAGTATGATGGTAGAGATCATAGTAATGCAAAAGAAGCTTAGTTAATTAGTATGAATAAGTATTTAAATTTATTTGATCTCAACTCCAACACCAAAGTTAGGATAATCATCTATCAACTTTAAGGGGAAGCAAGTTAATTGTGAAACTAAACTCAACAAGTGAAGATACAAAAATAATATTGTAAATACATATAATAGATATTTGAGAATCATCAATGGTTTTCACTAAACTTACAAATTAGTTATTAGTAAAAATTATAGAAATTAGTGTCCATAATAATATATTGATATTTATTAGTTTATTAATTCCTAAATATTATTTTTAGACTTAATAATATTATGATGATATATTTTTTAATACATCAAGTAAATTTGATTCTTCTCATCATGGTGGTTTTTCAAAATCTATAGGTTCTCTTTAACATAGTTCCTATCTCTAACTAGTTTGGTGTTTTCATGGGACATCCTTGGCTCAATGCTATGCAAGTTTCTCCATATATTCTTCATTCTTGTCTCAAGTTCATTCATAAAAAATAGATATTCATTGTTCCTCATTATGATTATTAACCTCTTTCTAAGAATGGTCACTTTTATATTAACTCCATTTCCAATTATATAGGTCCTTTATACACTTGGAAAAATACTCTCTTAATATTTATGAGTGTTACTTTAATTTTAAATCTTATATTTATTCCTTTTTATCCTTCTCTTGATATCTATCCGCTTAAGTATATTATCTTCCTCTTCATCCTAATTGTGGTTTTAAAATATATTCCAATGAGCCTTGTATTCCTAACCCTATTATGTCTCCTCCTTTCTATCATAGATCTAATAATCACCAGGTCTTATTCCTATCATCCAACATTTTCATATTGTATCTTGTCTAGTTAGAACCTACAAACCTCAATCTCAACCTCATCCTCTTACACACCAATGCTAGCCCCAAATCTAACCCCTTCCACAACCTAACCTACAATCTCAACCCTTGTATGATCATTTTATCCAAACTCTTCTTCCACCCATGCCTAAACCTCAAACCCCACCCCAACTGACACTCCATATCTAGCCTCTAATTTAGCTAATTCCCCAACTTTAGCCTCTTTTCCAACCTCAACTCAACCCACCTAAAATAAATGCAAAGGAAATTTTAAATTAGTTCAATTTTTCTACCTTATTGTAGATTGTTACATTATCTTCTTATATATTCCATTCCTCCTCTTATTGATCCTCCTAGCTATCCCATCATCACCAAAACTTAAAAACATATTATGTCTCTTGTTTCCTCTTTTAGTGAAAGATGCCAACCATTCTTACCTCTCAAACCTCTTAGTTCCTCCTACATCATTCCCTATTGTACTTGATGAATTTTTGGACCTTATATAACATTCTACAAATCTTTTTAAGCCTATTGTTAGAACTAGAAAAATTTCACATTTTTCACTAGCCTTCACCCACCTATCTACCATGTACCACAAAAATTCGACACACCTTAATTTCATGATCAATACAAATTGTTGAAATTTGTGTGACAAGATCCATTTTACAACCCATGTTAACTAATGATCCCATGAATATGGCCTTTGACATATAAGCATCTCTCTTATCATAGTTGAGAAAAAAACTTTAAGAGAAATTGATCCTTATCGGGAAGATCATGTGCATGTCTTTCCATTCAACACTTGTCATAACCTTTTATTGAATATTTTCTACATATCGGGAAGAGATGAATAAATTTACATCAATCAAAGACCTCAAAGATAATAGGTGTGCATAATCGGGAAGACAATGCATAACATCCCACCGATGAAAAATTTATCAGTAAAAGCATGCTAGTCAAAGAAAAAATTTCAAATCACACCAAGCTCATGCGTCACATCGATGGAGACCTTATCAGGGAGAAAGATACATGATTTCATCAATGAAACAAGAGAACAGTTGTATGAGAGACACATGTATGATTGGAGTAAGTTCCTTAGATCTCTCCAACCGTGTGGGTTACTCCAATGAGAGAAGTTTTTGGGGAAAGTCTCACCGATTTATCCCAACAAACAAAGCAATAGAGGAAACACATCGGGGAGACCAAGCACATTAGAAAGAAATTTTATTCTCTCAGTGATGGTACATGTTAGCTCGATGGTAGTATGGAATGACCACTATTTTTCAGAAAGACAACAGGTGATGATTAAAAGGATTTCTAATGGTCCAGACCACCCTGATATCAGGTAGACTTTAGAATGTTCTCCCCGAAACATTAGGAATTGAAAAGTAAGAAAAAGGGTAGTTGTATAATATTGGTGAGATTATTAAGTTGTCTTCCCAACTAAATAAGAGAATCAAAGGGACACTTCATAAAGAAAGGACATTCAGTTAGTCTTGGTGATCATTTATGAATGTATAAACAAGGGTGGCACCATATAAAGTACACAGATCGGCTTGAGACTAGAGGGGTTCCACCGATGCAATCTTCTTGTATCGCTCTGACATTTTAAAATTCAAAAAACCCATTGCATTCATTTCCAATGGTGGACATTAATGGTCGCATGAACGAACTTCATATGAATATTTCTAATTGAAAAGAAGATTGAACCAAAATAATTTTTAGAATTTGTAGTGAAGAGGAACAAGAGATCGAGCGAAGGTCAAGGAATTCAGTGCACCCAAAGACATACAAGTAAGCATATAAAATATCCCTGCAATTGATAGATTGTAATTCAATTCTACCACCTTGTAGAAAAATAAGATGGAAGATTCAATTTCTGCATAAACAAAAAACAAGAAGCAACAAGGCGAAAGTAGCCAGTCTAGAAATATGAAGCAGAAAAATGAAATGGGTTAGGAATTGAAAACAAAAGAATGGAAACTAAATCAAGACCTCGTTGTTCAATTGCCTAGTTCAAGGCCAAAGGCTAGAAGGTCTGCACAATTGAGGGCTGATGTAGAAAGATTAGAGGATAAATGCAAACATGTAGGTGATGTGTGGACCCCCATTATAGGATACAAATTGTTCATGTTTCATTATTGTCCAAGAAGTAGATTTGAACCAGTTTGCAACCCTTGGAATTTCAATTTGGGAAAGATGATTGTTCCCATTTTCTTTGTAAATATAGACCTTATAAAAATTTTGGCCAATCATTATAACCCAAACCTTAAATCCATTTGCAATCCGCAAGGGGAACCTTTCATACATGTATCCAAAATTGCACTTTGTGAAGTTTTCAGCCTAGATGACACATGTGATCGGCCTATAGTGCATGAGGATTTAGAAAAGGAGTACTGGAGGATGGATACTACCTACAAAGGATGGAGGTTACCGTTACACAAGCCTAGAAAAGATGGAGACCTAGTACCACTTGAGGATGGCGATGGACCTCCCTTTCTTGTTGATTTGTTTGAGCCCTATTTAAAACATACTTACTTCTCAGTGGGTCAAACAATGGGAAAAAAGGTCTCTGAATTTATGTCTATAGGGCCAATGGTGATCGTTTTAGACATACAATTTCACAATGCGAGACCTTTTGATTATGCTTCACACATTTCCAGAGGGATTGACTCGGGGCTGATGGCCATCAAGAATGGATCTCCCACAATGCATTTTAAGTATTATTCCCTTCTCATGCACATGATATTGTACTATGGGAAAGAATTAGGAATATGGCCAGAGGAATTAAGAATCACATAGTTGGAAAAAGAGGGTTGGCCACTACCAATACAATTGTGGACTTCCATTTAGGAATTTTTTTTTATCAATTACAATTATGTTTATTTTGAGGAACACTTTGTCAAGACATTGTACAGGTTTTATAATCACCCTTGTGATTATTCATTGTCTAATGAGATCAAAAGATTATTAAGGCCTAAGGATTTGAATGGAACACTGATTGTAAGTCATAATTGGGGTGATTGGTATTGCTATGTTGATTCCACTATGATCAGTTTTTATGGCTTTGAAGACACACCTTTCTTATTACCCAAGACTATGCCAAAAAAAATTGCATATCTAGAGATTGTCAAGAAAATGGATTATTCCAATGTCATGAATTTGAGTGCATATGAAAAATAGTCATTCATGCCTAGTACATTGCATTTTGGGGACTTCACTATGGTGTCAAAAAAAGGATATGATCTCATTTTGGAAATTGTCACATTTCAATATGAAGAATGCTACACCAAGGAAAGGATTTGATCCTAAAGGTTTTATTGATTTTTCCAAGAAAAAATAGAATTTAGATGGACATGTTCATATACCATATCCTCATGATGATAATATCAGAAACATGGAAGAAACAGAGGCTGAATTGGAAATTGATAATTACAATAGAGAAATTGAACAAAAGATGAAGGAGATATAAGAAGTAGAAATGTTATCCTCTGGTAGTGAGGAATCGTCTGATGAAAATGAACCCCAAGGCCAACCTGACAAGATCCCCAAGCTGAGGATTGAAGATTATCAACCTCCAAATAGTGAACAAGAAGTTGGGGAATCATCTAACACAAATACTAGGCAATTGGCTCATAAATCCTTTGTCTCAGATGACCAGTTCATTAAATCTCCTGAATTTAAATGTGTCTTATACAAACAAAAGGTAAAAACAATAAGGGAATCAGTTGCAGATATCACACCCAGCAATGAAAGCTAGTTTTTGAACACATTGAAAATGGATGTGGAGAATGAAATGAAGAATATGACTCCAGAGAAAGGAAGAAAATTATTAGAGGAGTCTAGTGTGATGATCTTTCCTGGTTTGGATTTAAAATATGCTTTAGTTTTTGATAGATTTTTGCACAATAATGGTACCAAACACAAGCTCAGTCCAGAAGGGGTAACAAAGGTATACACTGGGTCAAGATACAATCCTGATGAGAATTCTCTTATGATCTAGGCTCTATACCCCCCACATAAGAAGTTTGTAATTATTGATACAGAGAAAGCATTTGGTCATGTGATGACATTAAAAGTGGGTGAAATTGATCATGTGGTCATAGTTGATATTGGAATAAATGTAGCCAAATTGAACAAGGCATAGATTCAAATGTTGATTAAAGAACAAGATATGTACAAGTTGAATAGTGAAAGGATGCTTAAAGAAAATTATTTTCTAAGAGATACAGTCAAGGATACATTCAAATGACCTACTAAAATGTTAACTCAAGGGGAAGACTCCCAATTAAAAGACAAGTGTGAGGAATTACAGATGAATAATCAACATGTGCACACTCAAGTGATCAAGGCCAGGTTTGATACATTTTCTACAATACTCCAAAAGAGGTACACTAATTTGATGATTTGGATGGACAAGTTATAGGTAACTCACTCCAAGAGTCACACTGCCATTCAAGAACATAAAAGGATAAATGACAGGCTTTAGGAAAAGCTCCAAGAGATACAAAACATAAACACTTCTGACACGGGCCATTACAGTTGCTGAAGACATGATAAAGAAACATAAGGACAATTATAAGGAACTTCAAGTAGATGCCAAGGAGTTTATTGATGCCTCAAAAGAGGGTGTTCTTGCATTGTTCAATGATAATGGAGAACTGAAAAGTTAGAATGAATGGATGAAAGAGTGTAGACTAATACTGCAGGGAGCCTTGGAAGCAACTAAGGATGAAGATCTAGCATTAGAAGAGGCCTATGAGCATTTGGAAAGGATGGTTATTATGGAGATTGTGGTGAGGAATGTTGTGGAGGATGCTGACACACACTTGAGTTAGGAGTACCTTGATCATATTACACAAATTCATTTGTGGCTCATTAGAGCTTGATGTTAATGTTTTATGTGTTGTTAAAGTCCCAAAATGTTGGTGTAATTAATATTTAATTACACTTTGCATAAGTTTACTTAGGTAATTATTTAATTCCTAGGTTAATTAGTTGTCATCCTTATCTTATTGAGCTATCTTGTTGCTCAAGATAAGATTAGGGTTATGCATCTTTTCTTTTATAAAGCAAATCATTATCTTGTAATTATTGAATTCTCGAATATTAATGTTGCACATCTTTTTGCAATAGCTCTTGCTTTTTTGTTTTTCTCTTTTGTGGAAGGTCTATTCTGGTTTGCAAATCTGATCATGGGTTTCTAACATGGTATCAGAGCCTCGATTTGCAGTGCCTTCTCAGCTATTTTGGAGGAATACAGTGCAGAGCTCGTTCGAGGTCCCTCGAGGGTTTCATTCCTTGAGCATCATTATGCAGCGTCTTGGATTAGATCGGGGTTTTCCGTTGGATTCGAAGCATTGGAAAAAGTCAGAAATGACTTTTATTTCATTCATTTTCATCACTGTTTGCCAGATCTACGAGGGTTGTAAACTCTGTGATTTTTCTGATAGATCCGGGGGTCACCTGATTTTCAGAGCACTTTGGGTCCAAACGGACCTCACCGTTGGATTCGCAGCGCCCAAAAACCCTTGTTTCCATATAAAACTTGTCCAATTTGGACACAGTCATTTAGAGAGGCAAAATGTTTTTTCCCAAAGGCCGTACAGCCCCCAGGCACAGTTTTCGAGGCTTGTTTTTCAAAAAAAATAAAAATAAAATTCAAAAAAATCAAAAAAACTACGCAGGATTTTGCATGCCCGGTTTAAAAGGATCCACCACCAAGCGGCCACCGGGCGGCCACCAAGCGGCCGCCGGTGCACCACCTCTGCTGGTGGCTCCACCTGCATGCACCTTCACGAGTTTGTTCGGCCAACCCCCGAGGGCTTAAATGACTAGCTCCCGGTTCTATGGGAGACCAACACCCATGCGCCAACCCCCGCCAGGGTTTTAGCCCCTCACCCCAGCCACATGGGTGACCAAGGGCTACGCACCAGAAGCCAGCCGCCAGCTCCCTGGTCCGCCCAGGTGACCAAGGGCCGAAATTTTCTTACCCCTGAGGGCTTCACATGGCCAAATCGAACATTTTTGGAGCACTTTCACGGAAATGATCATATCTTTCACATACGGCATCGTTTTTTTGCAAACGAGATATCGCCGGAAAGCTGTTTCCGAGCTCTATGCAATGGTGTTGGTCTAATTTTTTAGTTTTTCTTTTTTGATGTCTTTTTCTGCCTCGGAAGTCATATGTTACCTTTTTCACTCTGGGAGACGTATCTTGTGACTCGCTTATCCGTTTTTCACGATTTTCACGGCGTCAGAAAGCTGGTTTTGGCCTCTATGCAGATATGAGATCATTTACAGAATATGTTTACCTTATTTTATGCATGCATTCTTTTTTGTTTCATGTGCTAGGTTTGCATTTTCGCTTATGTTTCTATAGTTTTGCATTATCTCCTTCTGAAATCATTGGGTATTGTAATAAAAAACTGATATAAAGTTCCATTAAGGGGGGTTCTTACATCCATCTTTCATGTTGGTGACAACTCGCATGAGTTTGTCTAGTTTCCTGTTGTCTCCTTCTAGCTTCTTTCTTGCTTAGCTGGACACATTGTTGGTTTGCTTCGGTTCACACTTCACATTGGGATTTTATAGTTCTTGATCCACATTGGTTCAGATTTTTCTCATTTGAAGGCCATGTTTTTATGGTTAATGTTCCAAAATCTTGATGGTACTCGTCCTATGGGGAGTTTTTAGTTTCAGTTTGGCATTGGCTTCAAGAGACACAACTTCTAGATTTGTCATCATTATGGGTCCATTCATCCTTTCATCTATTGTTGCTTACAGATCCCAGGGTTGATCCAGTATGTGAGTTTCCAGTGTTCCTTGGCATTGGGTCTGCTGTTGCATTTGTGATTCCAATATGGTATTTTGCAAACAAAAGTATCTTTCCTTGCTTGCCGGATTTGGGGTTCCAGTGTTACTCCACAGTGTTCTTCCAGTGCTTCTCTGCAACAGTCATCTCATTGTAGGGGGGTTTTGTCCCATTGGGTTTTCCTTCTCTACTTCATCTTTGCATTTTTACTTGGGTACCTGATCAGGCCTTGTTGTCGGGACCCATTCATGCTTTCTTGCATTCATCTTAGTTTTAGGTGCATGCTTTATTTGCTTCTCCCTAAGTTGCACTTATGGGGGGTGTTGGTGTAATTAATATTTAATTATACTTTGCATAAGTTTACTTAGGTAATTATTTAATTCCTAGGTTAATTAGTTGTCATCCTTATCTTATTGAGCTATCTTGTTGCTCAAGATAATATTAGGGTTATGCATCTTTGCTTTTATAAAGCAAATCATTATCTTGTAATTATTGAATTCTCGAATATTAATGTTGCACATCTTTTTGCAATAGCTCTTGCTTTTTTGTTTTTCTCTTCTGTGGAAGGTCTATTCTAGTTTGCAAATCTGATCATGGGTTTCTAACACAAAAGACACTTATGAAGAGGCATACCCTCTTCAAGATATTGATATATAAGTTGAACACATGATGATTGAATGATAAGAGTGAATAGGGAGAGAATAGATAGATATACAAAAGAATACTTTCATAATATATATCATGTAGATTATATTGTAAAGGACCATGATGCATGCATAAATTCTGGCATAAATCAATAGAAGATCTTTAATTCTGTGTGACTTCATATTGGTGTTTATTGTTTGTTGATTTGAATAATTATCTAGTTGTCTCCACATTGCTATTTCTTTGTTATTTGTACTTGTGTATCCAAGTTGATATTCAATTTCATTAGACACATTTGTTGTTATTGTGTAATCAAGTTAATTGGTTTTTATCAGAGAATTAAAATCCTTTTAATTGATTATAGTAACTTGGAAGTAACATTTGGATCAGTAAGAAGAGCCCTATAATTGATAAGACTTCCATATTGTCTCCATTTTGATATTATCTTGTTATTCAAACTGAGGACATAATTCATTTTTCAATACACATTTGTTGTCATTGTGTGATTATGTTTAATTGGTTCCTTCAAGGAAGGATTAAAATCCTTTTAAATAAGTCACAGTAACCTGATAGGATCGATTGGATCAATAAGTAGAGTTTTCCAGTCACATTCTTGCACGTTTATACAAGGTATAAACAAACATAAGTGCCAAACAATTAGAACTGTAACCAATACTAGTCACTTATCATAAAACTTCATTGACTCCGCTTACCCAACAAAGCACTGGTCCACTTCACATTTCATTATATCTTACTTGTCCACTTTCATATTCTAAATTTCCAATTATCACACCAGGAGTAGAAGTAGTTAACAAGCCTTCAATCTATTCCACACTTTATGCCACTGTGGATAGATCCATAAATTCAATTAAGTCACACAACTCTTAGATCTGCTTTAGCTATCAAGGTCTACCCACCTAGGTTTATTAGAGCCTAAAGTGCAGGGAGTCATAACCCATATAGGTTAACTCCATTCGTTGGTTCAAAAATGTTGCAAGTTTGATCATAGATCTTGGCATCCTCTTAGGATTTGTAACCTGCATTTTTTAGAACCAACACCTACCATCTCTACCAGTATTCTTGATGATTTTTTTCTGCCTTACCTCATGTCATTCTTTTTACTTTGACACCTACTTCACTCCCTCATGCTTTTGACAATGTTGTTTTGTTTTGTTTCTAATGCATTCCTCCTCTCAAGTCTATCTTCATTCCTACATCTATTTCTCCTACCTCTCCTAAGAGCTTGTTTGGGTTTACTTAGGTATCAAGTGGGTTGATCATGATTCTCTCAATGATTAACCTCTTTTCATTTATTTTATGGATTGAATATTATGTGTTTCCCATTATATGTATGTTTTTAGTTTGAACTAAATGACTCATGATACCCTTGTGTACATAAATATAGGAAGGATGTAGTGTCATTATTTCCTTTATATTTTTCTATCTCACTTCCCTATGTTTCCCCTCATTTTATTTAATATGTTGGTTACAAAAGACCCAAACCATGCCTCGACACTCATTTGTTTACTAGTTCACTTATTTAGTTGTGATATCTCTCTCTTTCTACTATTGTATATATTGTTACATATTTTATGGTTTCCTCTTCTCAATTCCCTAAGGGAAATGAAAATTATTTTGGTATCTAATATTATTTTCATGTTGACCCAACTAGCACCATTCCCTACCATCCTATTTGATGTATCCAATTCTTATTTCTTATTCTTCCTTTGTGACTTTTCGGTATGTAAGGGGTACAATGAAAGTTCATAAAACATTATTTATATTTTTACTAATTATGTTGAGCCCATGCATACAAACCCCTTCATGCTTTATATATACTTTTTATATGTTATGATCATTTCTTTTCATTCTCCTATACATCCATGACATTTCTCCAAGCATTTGATTTGGTGATTTATATTATAATATAAGTTCTTTTAGTAAGAAAAAATTCTAATATAATCTTTTAGTCCTTCACTATGAGAGGAAAAAAAAATTTATTCCTTTGGGGAAACCCTTATATCTTCTTGCTTCTTCCTTTCCTCATTTATCTATTTCCTTTCCCCTCTCCATTTATACTTAAAATTTATTAATACAATTTCTACTAGACAATCATTTAAGGGGAGCATATAATCTACTCTTATTTTAATCATCCTTTCCCACCATCTAGATTTTGGTCCCTAGAATAATTTTTATTATGTCTATACCAATTATTTTACTATCCCTACATCCATTTTTTGTCCCTAAGACATATATACTAATTTCACTTGGCTTGGCCTAGCCCCCTTATTTTTCTATCAATTTTTCCTATATTCCTACTCTCTTTCTTTAATCTTGTGCCAATTTTTTTTCTCTCTATCTAGGTTCACTAAAATATAGACAATATATAATATACATGTTATTTATTGAACTATTGGCTAATGTTTCTTAACAAAATTTGACTTTCTTTCCTTATGTGTTTTATATGGGGGAAAGACCCTCACATTTATATATTAATTTTATAATATCTAAATAAAAATTATTTAATATATGCAATTTTAATTTTTATACTTTAGCATATCTATATCATTTAATAACTTTATTCCACTAAAATGGAGATACATTATAGAGTTAAAATTGTCAAATTTAATTTATACTCTATGTTTTGGGATCATTTTATTCTTCATATGTGTAGGATGTTTACATATTGTTTAGTTTATTTATTTAGGCCTTTTTCCTAATATTATAAACATTTTCCAAGAAAACTTTAGTTTACTTTTAATCAATTCTTATACTTATATTGTTTTAAAGACATTACAATATTTATAACAATATCCATGATGATTAAAACATTCAAACTATTAGAAAATCCCAATCCACTAATATTTTTCCCTTTCTAAATGACTCCCTTATTTATTAATCTCTAAACTTATTAGATATTGCTTATATCAATCCTCCCCTTCTATCCATTGAAATTACTTTTAATTATTCTCATTATCTCTTATAACTTGTAACTTCCTAAAATTTTGTTGAAGCATCTATATTCACTACAACTTTACATGTGTTTGGATTCTTTCTCAAATATTGAAGAAACATATTATTTTCATTTTTGAAGCCTCATATCTAACTTCTTTAATATATTTTGTAAGTTATTTCTTGTATAAATTCTTTCTTATAACTACCATGGAGCTATTAATTTATACACCATCTTTATGTTTTGTAGCCTCTTTATTTTGTATGTCTTCTCGCCCAAAATAAATTTGCTAGTCATTTTCAAATAGCTTTAACATCTTTGTTTCTTCATTAGTCATTTTCAAAATAAATCCGCTAGTCATTTTCAAATTTATACACATCAATCTGAAGCACTTTTTTTATATTTCTTTTACCGCCATTTTTTCTTAGCTTTTTTTCCTTAGCAGATATGTTTCAACTATTTATCCGTTGTGTGCCTTGAAACCTATAAAATGGTCATCTAGTTCTTCAATGCTAAAGATATAACCAAATCATCACCACCATGGAAGTTCTACAACCTAAGAGAAAATTTGATAGATAGCAAGTCAATAGTAAATCCTTTTAGCATACTAGACATTCTTAAGGTAATTTACAGGTTAATTTTTCTAAGCTACCAAAGGAGGCCAAGGATTTTGTGAGCTCTCTCTTCAAGTCCTACAAAGCAGTTTGTCCCCATTGCAATTTTACAGAGGAAAGATTTTTTTATCTTAATAATAAAATGAAATGCAAGTTTGCTCAGCCAAGGTTTCAATGTCCCAGTTGTGAGCACTGCTTTACAATGGGTCGAAGAAATCATTATTCAACAAGAAAGAAAAGGAAATTAAAAATTCAGAGCCAAATTAAATCCCTAGAAAAGAAATCTAACACCCAGTTTGGGAAGCAGATAAGGAAGGATGTAGTAATTACAAATTGTTGCAATTTGATGGAAAACTTTGAATATTCAACAATCCCAAATCAAGAAGAGAGGGCATATCAAAAAGTCAAATTGCAAGTTCTAGTCTCCCTGATCTAATTGATATCAATGACATTGTAGCAGGTAATTGTTACCATTATTCAAATTCAACACAAAATTTTGGATCATGCAAGGACATACAAGACAAATATTATGGATATGAAGGTCCTTCAATACAAAAAGAAACAATTGGAGCAGTAGGAGAAGATCCAATCAATTATGAGGAGAAATATCAAGCTGTTGGGGAGCTTTTCAATGTTATAAGGAATTCCTTTGATGGTCCAGGTTCAGAACTAGCTCTAGACAATTTTTCCAAGATAGTAGATGAAGGAATGTCTAATTTCATCACCAAGCTTGTTGAAAAATACAATGAGAACATGGAGTCTGCTTGGGAATTTTACCTCTGATCAATCTTTCCAACTGCTTTGTACTATCAATCAAAAGGGAAAGAATTTCATCTATAGAAAGAATTAGATATTTTGGTCTATTGTCCATTTTGTATTGGATGAGTTGTGGACTTGACTAAATGTGGGTTTTCAATCTAATAGATATATGTAGGATTAAAATTTATTTCCTTTAGATTTATGAAGGAAATGTGTATGTAGATAAATTCTTTATTTACATATCAAAATGTATATTAAGATGATAAATTAATATTCATATTAATAGCAATAGATTTTGAAATATTTATGGTTTTGGAGACAATCTTAGTAACACTAAATTTTGAAATATTTTAAACTCCAAAATGTTAAGATAATTATTAGGTTTGATTTAATTTTAAATATAATTTCATTTAACTATCAAACTAAAAGAGTTGGACCAAGATAATCTAGTTAATCACCCTGATCAATAGAAGTGAGAAATATGATCATAGCCATTTGAAAAACTAGAAAAGAACTTTAATGCTAATAGTCATTTGAGATCTGTGTGTGCTTATCATTTTAGATGATGTGGATCATAAAGATCATCTCAATTCTCTAGGGCTAACAAGGTCTTAGGTGGACAAATGTATGGTGAGTCTCACAAGAATCATTGGCATAGTACATTTAAAGATTTATTCAAAATATTCCCTACATAAATCAAAGAACTTTTGAAACTAAGCTATGATGCACTAGAAGAAGAAGAGAAGGAAATGATTTTATTTTCTTCTAGAAATGTGTTTACTATTTTCTAGCATAGAGAAAACTAGGTAATATAATATACCATTTTATTCCATTTGAATGCATTTAGGATTAAAATATACCACTCAATGGATTGTCTTAAGGTAGGTTTTAAATAAATCTCAACTTTCTTTTATTCAAGTTGTAGGTATGAGTTGTATTTATCTCTACTCACTAATTGAATTTTACTATTGCAACTACCGCATATTTTTATAGGTTGAACTACATATAAAGGTTGTATGATATATGGACATGTCCACAACTATTAGGTCTCTATTGCAAGCATGGAACAACCATGATTTTTTTGATTCTATCCTACCTAAATTTATCCATAGTTTAAGAAAATTTAATTTTGAGTACTAGGACACCTCAACTCTATTATTTTGGGTTTATACCATATTAGAGAATTCTAAGTTATTCTATACTAATCTACATAAAAAATTTCTTTGATTCTATTTTATCAAACTTCAAATCGAGCATATTCTATTTACTTTCTTTTGTCTTTAAATAATTTTACCTTTCATAAAATATTTCATTCTAAAAATAATTATTCTCTATAAAGAAAATCAATAGAACTATTAAGAATAATTGACCATAGCATTATTAATATAGTTTATAAGTTTTAAACTATATTATTTCCGACACTTTCTCCCATACTTAAAATTATCTTATTTCACAAACATGCCAACTTAGAGAATTGATGAAAAGAAATGGAAGTTGTTAATTAAAAAGAATTAAATGTGGAAGTTTGTCATGGCAGGATACTCCTAACTCAAGGATGAAAAATGTAGCTTTTGATTAGAACTTAGTAAACCTATGATGTTTTTTCATGTAACCAAAGTCATATGCTAGTTGACTAGAGGAGCCATACTATTTTAATAATTCCCTCTAGAGGTGTAATCTAGAAATTAGCTATTTTCTTTCTTATTTGTGTGGAATTTTTATCTTTAGGCCAATCATGTTATTTTAATTTAAAAATAAACTTA
The DNA here is from genome assembly GCA_007258455.2 of Sequoia sempervirens. Lineage (NCBI taxonomy): Eukaryota > Viridiplantae > Streptophyta > Pinopsida > Cupressales > Cupressaceae > Sequoia > Sequoia sempervirens. The sequence goes on from VDFB02059894.1 coordinate 26,205, forward strand.
AATTCTAAAACATAACCTTCCTTTAAATTGATATGACCTTTTAGAAGAGATCCAACAAGATGTGTCAAATCTTTCCAATGTAAAAAGAATGCAATATTATAGGGAGGTAACTACTAATACCACACTATTAATTTTTGAAAATTTGTAGATAGAAATGGAGACTCCACATGTAAAAAGTATATTATGAAGTTAGGAGATAGACAATTTGTCTCAGGGGTCAATGCACCAATCTGTGACACAAAAAGGTGCCACTTTTGGGAAAAAAAACCCGAAATTGCTCATTTTGTGCACGCCAAACTAATGTTGCATTTAGTGAGTGACAAATTTGGTGCTTGCCAAATGGAAAAGGCCTTTAAAAAATAGAAGTTTTGAACTTATTTTATCTCAAACCCACGCCTTTTTCTTCCATTTTTGCTCTCTCAAGTCATGCTCGCCAAAACGAGATCAAATTTTTCTTGCAATTCTTTGCAAGGATGCCACCAAGACATCAAAGAGGTCGAAGAGATCGAAGAGGTATGCATTTCTATTATTTTATTTCAAATTTGAATTAGAATGTCAATTGAAATAGGTTTTTTTTTTTAAAACTTTGTTTTAATTTCTAGGGAATCAATCTCCACCTCCAAATATTGACAATTCACAATCACCCCCTTATGAAGAGCCCCCCAAACAAGAACAACCTCAAAACCCTATGTAAGTTTGTAGGCACCCTCAAGGAACCCAAGAAAATATCTTAAATTAAATTGAAAACAATAAAAGAGAGATTGAAAAATTGATTGGAATATTTACTAAGCATGCTGAAACCCAATATTATAGGAGAGGGATTGTCGAATCACTGAAGTCGATTGTATCACATGTAGGAGAAATGAGTGAGAAAATAAATTTTTGGTCAAATAAGAGGGATGAATTAAGACAATTTTATGCTTGTGGTCTTTCATATGCAGGTGTGAAAAAAGAAAAAAAATAGCAAAGCTGACTTATGTGCCCTATTTACAAACCTGAGAACCAACACACCTTTATCACATGCATGCAGGAGGTTCCCCATCCATTGGTACCACCATGCATTAATAAAAAATAAGTTTTGGGAGTGACAGTGGATGGTTTTTGACCAACCTCCATGCAATAACCACAAGGTACTGTAGTATTTTTTGAGGAAACTCTATTGTGAGTTTTTCCTCAATAAGGTTCCAAATTATTTTGACATTTTAGACTTTAAGGGTAGAGGTGGGGACTCCACACATGATAGAACAAGTGCAATTCCAAGATGTAATCCATAATTGGCACTGGGACCCTTGGCCGAACACATGGTGGAGCATGTCAGCATTCCTTCCATTGTGAAGGACAGTGTCAAGGTGGATACGCTAGAGTCGATTATCTCACTCACTCAGAGCATTGTACAATGTGCGAGGCCTCTAGTATAGCCTAATGTGGATGAAACTTCTAGGCCCGGAGTTCCACCCCACCATTTTCATGCTAACAGTGTTGTTTGCACATATAATTATCAAAATTCTTAGGATGCAGCTACACAACCTACATCAGTTGCAGAGGCAATGATTATGACAGATGCATTGCTAAATGAAACATTCGACATTGATACTCAAGTAAAATTCAACAAGTTCATTTAATTTTTTTTATTAAATTCTATTTTGAAATTTAAGAATAACTAAATTAGTAGAATCAATATGATGAAAATTCAAGGTCAGTGTGTTCATGATACATGCACCATTCATGTAGACACTTATTTCTTTTCGATGTTGAATCCACATGTATGTAACTAGTATTAAAGAAATAATTATTGCATGTGAATATTGTTGGAAAAACAAGGACAGACAACTGAGAGGGGGGGTGAATCAGTTGTCATAGAATATTAAAAATTTTCTAACCTTACTTTACTTAATCTCATATCTGATGAATGAATAATAAACCATGAACAATAAACACATCAAAAACATAGAGAACACCAATATTTTTACGTGGAAACCCTGTTAGGAGAAAAACCATGGTGGATGTTAGTCCACAATATTATACCCTGTTAAAAGTATAAAGAGAAAATAATAGGAATGCACATGCATTTAGGCACACTGCCTAGAGCTCACTTCTCAAATACAAGAGGGCTCACTGCCCAACAATACAACAATATGGATTAGATCCACAAAGTATGAACTAAAAGAATAGATTCTACAGAAGCTTGATTACAATTCCAATTAAGCACAAAAAAACCTTCTTCACTCTTGCTCAACCTTCTCACTTTGCTCTGCAATCGAATGATAGGAACACTATTCACACATCTGCACTTTCTCTGGCATACATTCGCTCTAATGCACAAACTAACTTCACTCAAACAATTGCTCTTATATATCCGCAACATGAGATTACATCAACAACTTAGTCAGCTAGAAAATATAAAACATATTTTCAAAGTCGGCCAAATTACAAATAAATTTGCAATGTGAATCCACCAAGGTCAGCCACAACATAGTGGAGACCCAAAATAACATCTCCAACAAAAAAATATTTCAATTAATTCCACCTCGAAGATCCACAACATGCTACTACAATTATGTTGGCCAAGATCATGAAAAACTGAACATATAAAGAAAAATATTCGACCACGAACACATCGATGAATGTGGACGTACCAAAAAGATAGAGCATGATCTACAAGCATCGAAAAACAATAAGAACTAACAAAGAAACATCTATAGCACCAGAAACATACAAACTTCATTCAAGAACACTGATAGAACACACAAAAATACGGTCAAAACACAACTGTTCACTACATGATCAAATCTTCACACAAACCTCTGAAAATTCTAGTGGATGAACTAGATATACTCAGAAAAAAACCCTTTAATCCATGCCAACTGATCTTCAACGTACAAAATGAGACACCTTCATGACCTTCACAGTTCCACAGAGAACCTAAAACACTTATTTTAACAATTTTCTCAATATCCTCGACATATACAACTTCTGATGTATTGAAGGCTAATAGTGTTGACATAAATGACAACCACATATCAACAACACAACCATAGCATCTAACAGTCTCCCCCTTTAGCATTGATGGCAACACATGATGTGAAAAACACCATCAACCCAACTCATAATCAACACTCTTCTTACTCTTCTTCCTTGGCCTCTTCTACATGAACTTCTCCAGATAAGCAACATTTTTTCACGTTACACTTCTCCCCCTTTGACATCAGTGGAAAAGATAAGCATTATCTTCCCACATGCCAGTTCTGAACCACATATTTGCACATCTGACTACTCCCCCTAAGTAGCATCCATTAAAACATCAATATGGATCATAATATGATCATGAAATGCACAGATTGATGCAAATTAATGCATCCTAGTTCATATCAGGAGGGGTGATTACCCCTAGCATCCCTCTGAGATACTCAAAAGTATCCTTCGATAATGGCATAGTGAAAATATCTGCAATCTACTCTTTGGTAGGCACATACTCCAGTCTGACTTCTTTCTCACTTACTTTCTCCCTCAGAAAGTGGAACTTGATTGATATATGCTTGGTCTTAGAGTGTAGCACCAAATTATTTGAAATATTTATAGCACTTGAGTTATCACAGTATATGGAAATGGGTTCATCATATATTACTCTAATATCTTTCAGCATTTGTTTCATCCACATCACTTGAGTACAGTTGTTTGTAGCAGCAATATACTCTGCCTTAGTAGTAGATAGAGAAATGGAATTTTACTTTTTACTCAACCATGACACCAGCTTCTTCCCTAGGGAGAAAGCACCACCACTAGTACTCTTCCTATCATCTACATCTCCTACCCAATTTGCATCAGTATATGCATTTAATGTAATATCATCATCCTTAGGGTACCAAAGCCAAAAATCAACCGTTCCTTTCAGATATCTAAAAATTCTCTTTATAGCAGTCACATGGGATTCTTTTGGATCAAATTGAAATCTAGCAACCATACACACATCATTCATAATGTCTGGTCTAGTCTGAGTTAAGTAGAGTAGTCCACCAATCATTGATTTGTACCTTGTTTGATTTACCTTGGGAGAATCATCATTCTGTGTCAACTTACATCTAGTTACCATGGGAGTACCAACAAGTTTTGAGTCTTCCACACCAAACTTCTTCAGTAGCTCTTTCACATACTTAGATTGAGATATGAAGATCCCCTTGTCTAACTGAGTAACTTGTAATCCCAGAAAGAACTTCATCTCACCAATCATACTCATCTCAAATTCATTCTTCATTTCATCAGCAAACTTCATACATAGATTATCATCTCCTCCAAAAATAATATCATCAACAAAGACCTCAATAATTAACTCTTTATCATGATCCAACTTAAAATATAAATTGTTGTCAGCAGTACCTTTATTGAATCCAAGCTTCAATAAGTATTTTTCCAGTCTAGCATACCAGGCTCTGGGGGCTTGCTTAAGTCCATATAGAGCTTTCTTCAATTGACAAACCATGTTTTCCTCATCAGTCAATTGAAATCCATCCGGCTGCTCAATGTAAACTTCTTCTAATTCACCATTCAGAAAAGCAGACTTCACATCCATTTGATAGACTTTGTAGTTCTTATATGTAGCATAAGCAATAAATAACCTTACAACTTCAATTATGGCAATAGGGGCAAAGGTTTCTTCAAAATCAACACCTTCCATTTGAGAATACCCCTTACATACCAGTCTTGCTTTATTCCTGACCACTTCACCTTGTTCATTCAACTTATTCTGAAAGACCCATTTAGTACCAATCACATTTTTTTCTTTTGGTATAGGAACAAGTATCTATGTATTATTCTTTTCAAATTTCATTAATTCTTCCTTCATAGCTTCCATCCAATGTTCATCATTGCAAGCTTCATGTACATCATTTGGCTCAATCTTCGAAATCAAACAATACTCTTCTACAATCTTTCTTCTAGTTTGTACACCTTTATTCTTGTCTCCTATAATTTGATTTTCAGAATGATTTATCTTTACATACCTTGGAGTTTTAGGATTCTCTTGAACTTCTAATTCTTTAGCTCTTTCTTCTGCACTTGCACTTGTCTCTACTTCCTGACTAACTTGATTTACCAGAACCACTAGAACATATGGAACATATGGCACAATTTGAAGTTGATTCTATTTCTGAACATTCTTCCCTTGGTTTGTATTATTTTCATCTAAATCATATCCACAATATCTGGATGATTTAGCAGAATCTTCATCAACTCTAACATTTGCGCTCTCATTCATTTTTCTCAATCTTATGTTATAGCATCGATAGGCCTTGCTTCTAGTGGAGTAACCTAGAAAGATTCCTTCATCACTTCTTGCTTAAAACTTTCCTATATCATCATCTCTCTTGATGTAGCATTTTCTTCCAAAGACCTTGAAGTATTTAACAGTAGGCTTATAACCAAACCATAGCTCAAGAGGAGTCTTACCAGTATTACCATTCACATTTACTCGATTCAAAGTGTACACATCAGTGCTTATAGCTTCACTCCAATACATTTGAGACACATTTCCTTCAATCACCATTGTTCTAGCAGCATCCAAAATTGTTTTGTTCTTCCTTTCTACAACACCATTCTATTGAGGGGTTCAGGGAGCAGATAATTGTCTTCTGATTCCATGCTCATCACAAAAAGAATTAAACTCCCTGGAGGTGAACTCATCACCTCTATCTGACCTTAAGCATTTGATTTTTAGACCTTTTACATTCTCTACCATGGCTTTGAAACTTTTGAACTTTTCTAATGCTTCACATTTTTATCTTCAAAAGGAAACCCATACATTCTAGAGTAATCATCAATAATCAACATAAAGTACTTTTCACCATAAAGACTTCTGATTTTGGAGGGACCACATAGATAAATATGCACAAGCTCTAGTAATCCATTTGAATTATGTTGTTTTCTCTAGAAATAAATTCTAGTTTGTTTTCTCTGGAAATAAATTCTAGTTTGTTTTCCCATCTGATACTCCTTGCAAATTGTGCTACCAGGCTTTACCAGCTTAGGAAGATCTCTTACTGCTTGAGAGGAGCTAATTTTGACAATGTTATCAAAGTTCACATGACATGGCCTTATATGCCATAACCAAATTTCATCTACTTGAGCAATCAAACAACTTTCACTAGCAACACTCAAATGAAAAATATTACCTTTTGTCAGTTTACCTAAAGCAATTACATTTCCAGAGTTTCCAAATATCTTGCATCTTCTATCTTTGAACTAGAGATCATAACCCTTGTCCACCATCTATCCAACACTTAACAGATTATGCTTCAAGCCTTCAACACAAAGAACATCATCAGTGTTATGCTTACCACCAAGACAAATAGATCCTTTGCCACAAATCACACAAGCATTGTTATCACCAGATCTCACAACTCCACTGTCATACTTCTCTACATTTACAAATTTTCTTTTGTCACCAGTCATATGATGTGAGCATCCACTATCAATGACCCACTCATCCTTTTCTTCAATTTGGGCTACAAGAGCTTTCTCAATTTTGGCAGATTCAGTGGCCTCAGGACTATTCTCCTTGATAGCAATGAAGACCCAACCATCTTCATTTCCATTATCTTTTTAAGACTCATCATCAGTCACTCCTTCTTCAACAAAATAACATTTCTTTTGAAATCTAGATTTGTAAGTCTTAGATCTAGGGACTCTTTTAGGAAATCTTGATGCAAATGACCAATTTTACTGCAAGAAAAACTTTTGATAGGCAACTTTCCTTTATACTTACCTTGTCCTCTACCTTTTGTCTTCACAATCAGTGCTTCCAATTCTTCTAGTTCTTTTTCTTCTTCTTCAAGATGTTTCATTTCTTCCTCATACTTGAATGTCTTTCTAGAACTCTCTCCCGAAAAAAATCATTGCTCATCTCTTCCGGATACAGTAGTCTTGAATGCAGTTTTAGTCGTATGAACATAATCACCAAATTCACTCAACTCAAAGGCAGCAAGTTTTCCAATCAGTGTATCTCTTGTCACATTCATCAATGATCTGAATTCTTCAATAACATGAGCCTTTGCTTTGTAGGAGGTAGGAAATGATCTGAGCACCTTCGCCACAATTTCTTCCTCTTCCAGAGTTCCACCAACACATGTAATACCCATCACTATTTCATTTACTTTCTGCATAAAAGAAGAAATATTTTCATCTTCACCCATCTTCAAATTTCCATACTTTCCTTTCAAACTCTATAGCTTAGCCATCTTCACATGCACATCTCTTTCATACAAAGTTTCTAGCTTCATCCACATCTCATGAGCTATCTTCAGACCTAACACATTTGTCATTTTCAAATTTTTTAGAGCACCCAACAAAGCTTCCATAGCTCGAACATTATTCTCAGCCTCTTTAACTTCATCAACAGTGGAAGGACCATTCTGAGGAATAACATATGTATTCTTTGTAATTTTCCAAAAAGGCTCACCAATACACTTCAAATGACACTCCATCTTAGCTTCCCACAATGAGTATTTTGTTCCATCAAATCTAGGATTGTCCTTCTTGTATAATGCCATCTCAGATCACCTCAAGCTTTTAAACTTCTTCAGAGGAACCTGATCTGATACCAATTGTTGGAAAAAAAAGGACAAAAAACTGAGAGAGGGGGGGGGTGAATCAGTTGTCATAGAATATTAAAAAATTTCTAACCCTACTTTACTTAATCTCATATCTGATGAATGAATAATAAACCATGAACAATCAACACATCAAAAACACATAGAACACCAAGATTTTTATGTGGAAACCCTGTTAGGGGAAAAACCATGGTGGATGTTACTCCACAATATTATACCCTTTTAAAAGTATAATGAGAAAATAATGGGAATGCACATGCATTTAGGCACACTACCTAGAGCTCACTGTCCAACAATATAGCAATATGGATTAGATCCACAAATTATGAATTGAAAGAATAGCTTCTACGCAAGCCTGATTACAGTTCCAATTAAGCATAGAAAAACCTTCTTCACTCTTGCTCAACCTTCTTCTCACTCTACTCTACAATCGAATGATAGGAACAATATTCACACATCTACACTTTCTCTGGCATAAATTCACTCTAATGCACAAACTAAATTCGCTCAAACAATCGCTCTTATATATCTGCAACATGAGATTACATCAACAACTTAGTCGACTAGAAAATATAAAACATATTTTCAAAGTCATCCAAATTACAAATAAATTTGCAATGCAAATCCACCAAGGTCGGCCACAACATAGTGGAGACCCAAAATAACATCTCCAACACAAAAATATTTCAATTAATTCCACCTCAAAGATCCACAACACGCTACTACCATTATGTCGGCCAAGAGCATGAAAAAATGAACATACAAAGAAAAATCTTTGACCACGAACACACCGATCAATGTGGACATACCACAAAGATATAGCATGATCTAGAAGCATCCAAAAATGACAAGAACTAATAGAGAAACATCCGTAGCACCAGAAACATACAAACTTCATTCAGGAACACTGACAAAATACACAAAAATACTATTAGAACACAAATGTTCACTACACAATCAAATCTTCACGCGAACCTCTGAAACTTCTGGTGGATGAACTAGATATACTCAATAGAAAACCCTTTAATTCACACCAACTGATATTCAATGTATAGAACGAGACACCTTCATGACCTTCATAGTTCCACAGAGAACCTAGAACACTTCTTTTAACAATTTTCTCAATATACTCGACATATACAACTTCTGATGTATTGAAGGCTAATAAGATAGAACAAAGATTTTCAGAAATGAAATACTTTCATTAACTCAAAGATATTACATATATTCTTTGGCATTATCAGATTTATGATCATCTAGATCGCTCAAAGCGTAGGAGAGAGCATACGTCTAATATGTTGAACACCGGACTATTAGACTTATGGACTTTAGACAACACAGAGGACTCAACTTCTAAGACTCTAAACTCTTGATCAAACTCTAAATGCAACTATCGATGCTCTAAACTCTTCTTCAAACTATTGATGCCTAAAATAAGCTCTTGGGGCCTTATTTATAGGCTTTAAATGACTTGGAGAACCGGTCACCAAAACCTTTTACCTATTCTACTAGGTCATTTCTTTAGAAAATGCAAGGATTATCTTGCCACATGGCAGATATTGTCAGTCCTTGATTTTCTCAACAACCTTTATTTATTTGACCATATTATGGAGAGGACTAAAATATCTACTAGAATATTTTCCATAGATATTGTCTATCTTTACTTTTTAGATAGTGGACAAAATAATTTTTACATTTGGGAATCTTTTGTACAAGATGATTTTTTTAGTACAAGGGTCCACCATGTGAGTAATCTTTTTGGTACAATATTTTTCTAGCTTCACATGGGTTTTTGTCTAGAAATTTCCCACCTTTTGAATTTTTTGTCCATATTTTACTTTTTACTTTCTCCACAATATTTTATGACCTTATCCTAGACATATTATTTATTTACAATATTTATTTTCACTTTTTATGACACCGTTAAGTGAGAACGACCCACTTAACACCCATAAGTGGTACATGGATCTTTCTTTTTAAAACAGGGTTGCATCATGTTGTCAGATCTTAACGTGGCTAACATCATGGCACAGACAAGCCCTTGTGCTAGCTAAAAAGGGATAGGACTTTGTAACCTATCTGGAAATTCTTTATACACATTATCCCAATCTTGAGATTGTGGATTGAACACATACATTATTCTTTCAACCTCTTCTGAATATGCTATGTCAAATTCAATCCTTGCTGCAAGAAGTGCAGGTCTTAATTTAATCCCCATTTCCTCAATCTTGACTTCTGGTAACCATTCCCTACATAGTGCATAAAACTCAACTCGTGGAAAATCATAACCACTATTAGGAAAATGAGTTAAATATTGCTCCATGCATTCACTTAGGGTGTAAAACAGATGTATTTTAATTAACTCTAAAAATTCTCTCATGTCAGGATGGAAGTAGATGTCGACCATATCGGTATACTCCTCCACAACAAATTGATTGAATTTAATGCTTCTGATGAACCCATATTTGATATATTTAAAAAAAATCATTTTACTTTTCTTTGACCATCTCATCCCAAAAAAATTTGTTATATGAATATCAATGGATAATGGACTTCTGATATAACAAATTAATGGTGCTTCTTCTAGACCAAATTGTTGAAGGAATGCTTGTCTTGCATCAAGATCTAGAATTCCTTTTTCATGATTTTTTGTAATAGATCCTCTTAGCTCTGTTAGCCATTTATCCAGAAAATAATGTTCTAGTAATAATTCAATTATCTCAATTGGGAGGAAGGGAAGAGACATCTCATAATTTTCTAGATTATACATATATGTGCCATCTGAGCGAATCCAATCTGGATCTTTGAATTTTATTCCTCCATTATAAATGGTTGCTGCTAATTCTCTGGTCAATGGATCTACCAATGGATTATTTTCTCCTTTAATCCATTCTATATCAAAATCATAAGCCAAAAATTCAAAATACCATCTTGCAATTCTTCCCTGAGCTATATCTTTATTTGGATTTTTCTTTAAGAGGCTCCTCATAGCTTGGCTATCAGTTCTTATAGTAAATTTCACTGGCTTGAGAATATCTTGAATTTTTCAATACCTTTTTTTACCGCTAATATCTCGTTTTCAAAAATGTGGTATCTACTCTTAGTATCTGTAAATGTTCCTGACCGATATCCACAGATATTTCTTTTTCCATTTTCTTCTTCTAGTATTAGCACAACAGACCATGTTGTATCAGAAGCATCAGTGTATAAATATAGTGGTAAACCTGGAGATGGTATTTGTAATGATGGAAAATTTTGACATTTGGATTTTATGCGTTGATCAACTTTTGTTGCCTTCAGGGACCATCCTTCCTTGTTTTCTTTTAAGTTCTCTTGGATTGCTTTTTTATCTTATGCAAGACCTCTATAAAAGGGTGAGACATAATTAAGACAACCTAGAAATCTTTGTATCTATTTTTTATCTTGTAAGATGTAAGGAAATTCTTGAATCCTTTGTAGAATATGAGGTTGTAATTTGATGTTACCCTTGTCAAGATGCAATCCTAAAAAGTCTATTTGGTTTGTACCAATTACCATATTTTTTGCTGATAAGCATATTCCATGCTTCTTTATTGCTGCATATCAATCTTCTAGGTGCTACAAATGGTCAAATTTAGAATCAAAGAAAACAATTATGTCATCAATATATATTGCACAAAAATATTTGAGATGTCTCAGGGCTTGATCCATTCGTCTTTGGAAATATGTAGGAGTTGTACAAAGACCAAATGGCATTACATTCTATTCATATAAACCCTGTGGAACTAAGAATGCATTTTTATACCTGTCTGATTCTTTAACTTTAATGTGTCAGAATCCTAACTTATAGTCAAACTTAGAAAATATTTTCTTACTAGCAGCCTTCTGATTAAATCAACACTAAATGGAATTGGATAATTAAATGGAAGGATGATATCATCAAGAGGCTTATAGTTTATGCAGAATCTCTTTTTACCTCTTTCCTTCTCAACTCTTTTATTTACCAAAAATGTTGGACAAGAGAATGGAATTTTACTAGGTCGAATGAAATTCCCTTCAAGTAACTCATTCAAATGCTCATCCAACTCCTATACTTATGATGGGCTCATGAGATATGTTGCTTCATGCGGAATGACTAATTGACATTCTGGCCTTATTTGGATTTCACACTCCTCATGTTCTTGTGACCAGAACTGTAATCGGTTTAAACTACAACAATCTTTCTCAAATTTGTGCTTGATTTCTTAAAATAATTCTGTTGGGGATTCTATTAGTTCTTTTACAAATTCTTTCCTTTTATCCTTACCACTATTCTAAAATTTATGATTAACAATCTTTAATGCAAGAATATCAATTTGACCATCTTCATGTCTCAAAGAAAACTTATGTTTCCAAAAATGAAGAGGTTCATATTTTGTAAGGAATAAATAACCCAACAGGACATCATCTTCTAAGTCATTGTATTCAATGAAATCAGTGAAAAACATTTTACCCATTATCTCAATATGCACATCTTGAGCATACCTTCCCATCTAGATTCAATCTCCATTAATGGCATAACAGTGAGGCAAATCAGGCCTTGGCTTCTAGAATTTTGGAGGAAGTGCATTTGTTTTTGCAAGAGATCTTGAGGAAACAATATCCACAAATGCATCCATAGGGATTTTCTTAAATCTTGGAAAGCAAAAATTAATCCTGATATAATTGCCATTATTGGCCAACAATAAATAACATGCTTTATCTTTACTTTTGTGTGTGCTTATGTTACTACTATTGCTTTCATTATCTTCACTTTCCTCTATTGCAGATTTCTCTTCCTGGGAGCTCAATATAAGATCCTTAATTTCTTCCATTGTAGATGAAATATTGCTTATTTCTTTAGATTGAGTTTTGGAAAACCTTGTTAAATCTACAACATCATTTGCTAATAGATCCAGTTTTTTGAATATAGAAATTAAGTCAATACTATCTAGATCATACTTTTTTGTTCTTTGGGAAGAAAAATGCTTAGAAGAACTAGCTCTATTCTTCTGCCCTGACGGGATTTTGTAACCATGATCAAAAACTTGTGAAGATATTTTATCCCACTTTTTAAGCTGCTTTTGAAGCTCTTCCTTCTCTGTTTGGAGCATCTTCATTCTTCATAGATGTTGATTGACAACATCTCTTCTTTCTTCTCTAGTTCCTATCATCTTGTAAGGATCTTTAGACTTCTCAATATCTAGTCTTATTTGTACATCTTTCAAGGAATTTTTTAATAATGTGACCAAGAAATCTTCATCTTCCTCTGATAAAGATGCTTCAGAATCTGAACTTGAAGAAGAAATCCTTTTATGTTTGTCTCTATGTTTAACCATATTATATCTTTCAGGAACTATCTCTATTAATTCATATAGATCATCCATTTCTTGAGAAACATCATGAACATTAATCACTTCCCAATCCTGATTGTAGTGCTCAAACATTGCATACACCTTTGTGCCAGGATTGAGATTTTTTGGACAATCTGTGGCATAATGATGTCCCTTATAGATAAAACATTTTACACCCCTAGGGATTTTCCTATTCTTTCTTTTTAGCAGAAATGGTGGGGTTTTTTTAGGAAAATTTCATTTTTGGAAAGGAATCTTATATTTTCTTTTAGAACCATATTTATCATGCTTGCTCCTTTTGAATGTATACTCACCCTCATATCTAGAGTCTCTGCTAAGGTGTGTGGAACACTTTTTACACTTACACGTCCTTTCGCAACCCTTTTTCTTAAACTGTTTTAGATTGGTGAAATCTTTTAACTGGTTGATTGAAGGTAAGTCACAAAATTATTTCAAATTGCAAGTATAATTATACTCATCTCTATTATTTTGTAATGCCCCTAAAAGACATTGTTTCTCCAATTTATAACCAATCAAAGGCTTAAGTTCTGCAAAAGTACACTGGGCTATTGTCTTACCTTTCTTTTTGATAATATAGTCTTCAACCCATGCACCCAAACCACAAGGAAAAGAATTCAAATAATTTTCTTTTGTTGTAACATCTTTGGTTTTGTCTACAATAATCATGTAATTTTCAAAAGAAAGATTGTATTCATGAAACTTAGCTAAATTTTTAAGTTTTATTGCTTGCAACATTTTTTTTGCCTCAGTAGCTTGGTTTTTCCTATCACCACAAAATAGATATGTGATCAAAAACTTAAACTGCTCAAATCTAGCTAAGAATATATCATTTTTCCCCATGTCCATTTGTTTGACTACTTCTTCAATTATTTGTTCATTTTCATAAACTGTTGTTGTCAGTCCATCATCTGGTAAGTTATTCCACCAGTGTCTTAATTTTTCTGATAGAAGTCTTACTGCATACAAAACCTTTGTTGTTTCTGACCATTGACCAGTTCTATCAAAGAAGTGTTCTAAAGTATCTACCCAGGTGCAAATTGTATCATAAGGATCTACTATCTTATCAATATTAAGTATATAGCATGTTGTTGCATATGGCCTTAGTTGTTCAGGTTTTGCATTTTCAGACATTACATCCTTCATTTAAATATCAAATTCAACTTTTTTAATAGTTTCCCAAGGTTCTATTTCTTGCAATTGATTATAATTAGCAAAATCTAATTCTACTTCTTGAGCAAAGTCATCTACAGTTTCTATTGAATATTCAGATTCTTCAGAGATATCAATATCAATTGTTATCTCAACAGATTCTTTTTCAAACTGATCATCATCTTCAGATTCCTTGTTAGCAAAACCAAGTTCATTCATATAGACTGGTTTTGTATTCTCTGTATCTACATTGAGTTCTTGAAGCCAATCTCTTTTTTGTTCCTGATTTGCTGAACTATGTTCTTTTACCTTAGGAATTGTAGTTATTTTTGATTTATTAAACGATTTAACTACCTTAATTTTCTTTTCCTGAGATTCTAACCCTTTATCTTGTTTCTTCTTTTCTCTTGCTACTTTCCTTATCTTTTCCAACTTTTTAGCTATAGACTTTAACAAGGCCTTAGATGGTTCTTTAGATTGTCTACTTGAATCCATAGTCCTAGCTTTTATGCCTTTCTGTGATGGCCCCTTTCAGGGGCCCCTTAAACTGATTCTTAAAACAAAAATGTATGCCCTGCAATAAATGATTTATATGCTAAAGATTTAATGTAAACTTGTAAATTACTTGGTTAAGCTTGCTACTAAGAAAATAAATCAGTCTATCAACATAATTTAAATAATTGACTATGTATTTCATACTCCAAACTATCATTCCTTGCTCAACAATACTGTAGGTGTGACAAAGAGGCCTTGTATGCAACAGGAAGCCCTTAGAGCACTCCCTTCTCAGCCTGAGAGTGGTTCATCAACCCCCTCAACCCTCAATGGTAGACCGCAATCATCCATGGAGGGTGGTCTACTTCAAAAGGACCCTAGTATCTACTCTCCCTTGCGTGCTTCCCCCTTTTCCTATCTACAGTTTTGAATGAGGAAGAATGTTGATTTGGCGTATCCATACATGACTCATAAGAAATGATATTCTAAGTACTGACTCTTATAACCATAATTTTATAACAACCTCCCTTCATATAGCTAGAGATATAATTTATGCATACCCGACTGTGCAATGGCGATAGCTCTAACTACGCACCAAATCCCAAGTGTAGATTATGCGTTGACTCTCCAGTCCGCTCCCCCATCCCTAATCCTACACAAAAGAGACGCTTTAAAGGAAAGAAGGGTTAGTGCAAACATTGCGTCTCCCCTCCCTCAAGAGTCACGACTCACGACTTCATCAAATGACACGTCCAAAAAGTCATGACTAAGAAGAACGATATCATGTAAGACCAAAGGCATTCCAGTTAACATTAATCGGGTTTGAATACATTTATCAGCTGTCAAACTTAAGACACAACTTAAATAAAGATATTAAAATGAACAATTCATTAACAACAAATATATGGTAATTGAAATCGCTAAGAGACATAACACTTAGTCTTTCGTAGGTTTATTATTCTAATAATTATTCAACAATTCTAATAAAGTATAAATAATCAAAATTTTACTTTATTTGTAATATGTAATTAAGAAAGGGTTATTACACTTTCTCAGGATACAAATCTAAAATCTTAATATCTGGAAAATTAAAATTGCCTTTGCTATCAACATATTCTTCTTTATCTTCAAACACATTATGAATAATAGATGAAAGCGAAGAACTTGCATTAAGAGATCTTTGGCTTGCCATTGAAGAGTTTTAGGACTTACTAAAAAATTTCGCAGACTGTTTCACTGCTACTTTTATCGTCTTACTGCTCACCCTTCCACACCTATCCTTCGGCTTCAACACGGGATTTACGGCCTTACTGCGGCTCCACAACTACTTTGTGTCTCTACCTTCGATCGTTCAGTCTTCACACTCTTATTCCGGCTACCAACATATGACTTATGAAATTTTTTCACTATGACCAGATCTTAATAGAACATGGATCTGTTATTACACATGCATTAGAACAATCATGGCTTTGGAATGAAACATGGCTCTGATACCAATTTGAAATAAAACCAATATCAAAACAACAATACTAATGTTGCTCTGATACCAGCTCAAATTGAAGCACAATTTTGACAGCAAGGAAATAAGATAGAACAAATATTTTCAGAAATGAAATACTTTCATTAACTCAAAGATATTACATATATGCTTTTGGAAATATCAGATTTATGATCATCCAGATCGCTCGAAGCGTAGGAGAGAGCATACATCTGATATGTTGAACACCAGACTATTAGACTTATGGAATTTAGACAACACTAAGGACTCAACTTCTAAGACTCTAAACTCTTGATCAAACTTTAAATGCAACATGAGATTACATCAACAACTTAGTTAGCTAGAAAATATAAAACATATTTTCAAAGTTAGCCAAATTACAAATAATTTGCAATGCAAATCCACCAAGGTCAGCCACAACATAGTGGAGACCCAAAATAACATCTCCAACACAAAAATATTTCAATTAATTCCACCTCAAAGATCCACAACACGCTACTACCATTATGTCAGCCAAGAGCATGAAAAATTGAACATACAGAGAAAAATCTTTGACCATGAACACACTGATCAATGTGGACATACCACAAAGATAGAGCATGATCTAGAAGCATCCAAAAATGACAAGAACTAATAGAGAAACATACGTAGCACTAGAAACATACAAACTTCATTCAAGAACACTGACAGGACACACAAAAATACTATTAGAACACAACTGTTCACTACACAATCAAATCTTCATGCAAACCTCTGAAACTTCTGGTGGATGAACTAGATATACTCAGTAGAAAACCCTTTAATCCACACCAACTTATCTTCAACGTACAAAATGAGACACCTTCATGACCTTCACAGTTCCACAGAGAACCTAGAACACTTCTTTTAACAATTTTCTCAATATACTCGACATATACAACTTCTAATGTATTGAAGGCTAATAGTGTTGACATCAATGACAACCATATATCAGCAACACAACCACAACATCCAACAAACAGTTGAATATTATTTGAATGATTCTACCATAACACGCTTTGGATTCCAAATAGTTTGTTGGTGGACCTTCGAGCTCCACACCTTGCTATTCACATCCTCAAACAACATTCACTTAGGTAACTTTTATTCATTAATGGTGTTGTAAGACAATGTTAGCTAGTTTTGATAATTTTGTGCATACAAATCTAAAAAATTGATGAGAAACACAAACATTGGAGGAACGTGAAGTGGAGAACGAATGAGACTAATTTGTGCAATTAAGAAATTGAAATCTTGGAGTTGAAATTATGTCCTATTTTCTATGTGTAATGCATATTCTCTTTGGTGTCAATTATCATATTATAGCCTCACAAAAAATATTAATAGTTTAGGTTATAATTTATTATTTACTACTTATAGGTAGTTGGTAAATAAGTCAAAAAACATGCTTTATTCTCAAATGTATATTGTTATCACCTTTCCTAGTATTCACTAGTACTATGTGCCCATGATTCTAATAATCCCTTGTCATATCCCTTGGTTTCCTTATGACCACTAACTCTACCCACTTGCCTTGTACAAGATGTTATTGACACATGCTAATTTTATGATGGTAGATCATAGTGGGAAATTAGACCTCTCACATAGTTTCTTTCATGCTCATTTTTAGGCTACCTCATCCTTTCAACCAAGTTAACTCTTACCTTCTACCACCCCATAACCTATCACTTGTATCATCCTCCTCACCACACATTTTAACCAAACATGAAGAGTATATGACTTGTGATGCACAAATGAATTATGTTGTAAGGAATCTACCATGATGTCTTATTTTCCATATCTATTAGAGGGTTTCATACTTGGTTGGTCTTGTGAGATCCTAAATATATTTACCATTCAACGTCCATCTCATTCTTCCATTCATATTGGTGCAGGAGCACCTTGTCCTCAAAATACATTCAAAAGGAAAAAAATTGCAAAATTTTAATTTTCCATTGTAAAGCATTATAAAAGGTCATATGAGGTCATATTTAATGTATTTGAGTCATTTTAGGAGATCAAAATGATGAGAAAATAAAATTGCAAAAATTGTAAAAGTTGCTAAATTTGTAAGGCAAAAATCAAAAGTTGAAGAGTCTTTTTGAGGAATTTGAAAGGATAGGTCATTGGATTTGAAAGGACAGTTGCCATAACTATTTTAAAGCATTGTAAAAGGTTGAGGGAAGGAAAAAAATTTGTATCTTGGACAATTATAATAATAAAAGTACCCTGTAGTAGCATTTTAACTTGATTTTCAGGCTTTGTTCTACTATCGCAGCATATTGAGATTGTGTTTTTCAATTTGAAGTCTTAGGAACCTTGTGTTAGCACCTTATTTATAAATAATTGAAGATATTTATCCAGATTTAGAGTGAATAAGAGCATATTTTTTTATTGGACTGGTTTGTAACCCTCACATACAAGGGTTTGAGAGTCTTTAAAGTGTATATTTTTCCATTCCACCGATGGTAGTTTGTTAAATCAGTGGAATGGATTATTATATGGTGTGTCTAGTTTAGTATGTTTGTGTAACTATAGGGGGAAGTGAAAACAAAAGGTTATGGTTGTTGTCCACTCAGATTTCCTGAGTTTTCTTCATGAAAATTGGCGATTTAAGTTAGAAAATGTTCTTAAATGCATTAAAATTGGTTAGGAGAAGGTTCTTAATGTATGTATAGGTCATTTTCAATGTGTGAATGTTGTAATTAATGTTATGTAAGAGAAATAACGAAGTTAAGTTGCTACCCCCTCATTTTGTATTGATTTTTGGGTTCATGAGTGATGGCTAAATGTAGGGTTTGGAGGAAACAACATTTGCAAAGGCTTGGTAATGGTGTAAATGGTATTATAAGTTGTATTTTAAGGTGTTAGAAGCATTGTAACATTGGAAAGAGAGGTGGAAGGTATACTTTCATGAAACTCTCCTTGTATGAAGCATTGGTAAGGTTAAAACAAGGGTTTGCTAATTGTGTTTTATGGAAAGCTTTGGGTGCTAAATTTTTTGTTGATTTTGAGGTTTCATAACCTTATTGAAGAATAATTTTGGTTATTTAGTGGTTTGGAGTTGTTATAGTGGTGGCTCCTTTGTAATTTTGGCCTAATTAAGGCACCTTGCTAGGCGGACAGTTAGATTTTCTGTTGATTGTTTCAAAGAAAGTATACTTGTTGTTAAAGTATGTTTAATAAGGCTGAAATGGGTTCCTAAAATGTATTTATTCTGTGGAGATTCAATGTGGTTTGCAAGATACACCTGATTTAGTGTTTTGGCACTTACAAGCAAGTTTGGTCTTTGAGTGCAAGAATTTGGGAATATGATAAAATAGAGTTATAAGGAAATGTATGTGGTTTTTTTCTATCAAAATGATGATGGTTAAAGGTGTTTCAAGGTTTGATAATAGTTAGAAGTAATATTGAGTGAATGGTTGTCTTTTTACCTCATTGAAACAAGTTGAATTGAAGAGTAAATTTGGTGCATGATGATGAATGATTTGCTCTAGAGTTTTCTAATCAGGAATTTGATTTGTTTCTATTCAAATGATGTTGGTTAAGATGTTTTTGAATTAGATAATGGTTTGGAATACTGATGTGATGAGTTGGCTTGTTGATAGCCTTGAATTTTCAAGTGAATTTGAAGAGATTTTGCTGAAAAGTCAAGTGATTCTTTGGTGATGTTTAATTTGATCTTCTCCAATTGGTTTTGGGACAAAAGTTCCCCTTATGATTGGTTTTTTGGTAGATTCTCTTACATCACCTATCATTACACATATTTTAACCATTTTATATCACATATCCTAATATTTAACACCTTCTATATTATTCCACCTTCCTTCATATTTCATCTTATTCACATATCCTTACAAGAAACCGTTCCTTTTTCTCATTATTGACCAAATATCTTATACATTATTATTAAACACACCTCAATTTCCCACTTCATGTCCTATATTCAAACCTTAGACACTGCCTAATTCGCCTTATGTTCTAATATTCCATCCTAATGACATCCCATTAACGTCTAATAGTTCACCTTATAATTAATCTCTACTAGTCCATTCTATATTCCATTATCCCCTCTTGATCGTGTCCCATTATCTTCTCCTAATTCACTTTATGTTCCTTTATTCCTTCCTAATCCCATCTCATTAACATTTAATAGCTCACCCTATTTTACATAATCCCCTCCTAGCCCATCTCACTAATATCTACTAATCCAAACTATGTTTCATTATCTCCTTCTACTCCCATCTTATTGTACCCTCTATTATTTTATCCTATGTTCCATCATCCCCTCTTGGTGTTGCCCCTTTATCCATTATATGTTATACATCTTTGTCCACATTTCATGCTATACAGATAATCTATCCTATGTTCCATCATCCCCTCTTGGTGTTGCCCCTTTATCCATTCTATGTTATACCATCTTTGTCCACATTTCATGCTATATAGATAATCTTACACTTGAAATCTTTCCTTCCACTCATTATTGACCAAAACTCTTCTCCATTATTACTACACACCTCAAGTTCCCACTTCATGTACTATAGTCAAAGCCTAGACACCTCCTAATTCACCCTATGTTCCTTTATTCCCTCCTAATTCCAACCCATTAATATCTTTAAATAGTTTACCCTATGTTTTACGATCCCCTCTTGGACCATCCCACTAATCTCTACTTGTCCATTCTATGTTCCATTATCCCCTTTGAATCCCATCTAATTGTACCCTCTATTATTTCACCATATGTTCCATTATCCCCTCTTGGTCTTTTCCCTATATCCCTTCTATTCTATACCACCTCCATCCAAATTTTATCCTATACACATACCATTACAAGAAATATTTTCTTCCACTCATTATTCTCCAACTCTCTTCTCCATTACTACTGAAAACCTCAACAACCAAGTTCATGTGCTATAGTAAAGCCCTAGAAACATCCTAATTCATCCTATGTTCCATTATCCCCTCTTGGTCTTGTCCCATTTTCCCCTCCTAGTATCATCCCATTATCCCCCCCTCATTCACCCTATGCCCATATTCACCCTATGCACTCATCCATATCTTCACAATTGTTGAAATCATCTCTCTTAAAATCTAGGAGGACAGTTACATCCACTATTTTGTATTTCTAGACAAGCATATGACTATCCATCCTTGGTACTATGCCAACAACCACTATTATTGATCATACATGATGATGCATGATTTAGACTATTCTTGTGATCAAGAATAATGAGTTCACTTGAAGTCTACAAATATAGCTTCAACAAGCTTCAAAACCCATATCTTTTGTCACATGTTGTCCTTTAAACATTGTTATGAACTCTATTTTCTTACCATCACCATGAGACTACATTACTTTGAGGCGTTTTTTCAAACAGTTCACTGCCTTTTCTATGCTTTTAATTAAACAAATAAACTAATGAAAGTGATTAAAAAACTTCATATTTGTTGTTTCATTTTCAGATGTTGACATCAAACAACCCTGATGATGTTGGTGGCGTGATGGACCATGGATTTGCTCAACAATAGCTAGTTTTGATCCTTTGAGAGAGGTATGCAACATATTAGTCAATTTGACATTATATTTGCTCTTTTATCCAATCTATTATTGAAATTTTTTATGATAATTGTATGTAGTTTAATTTCTATCTTGATGGTTGCTATAGGTGGTTGTCACTCCATCTCGTCAATGTGGTAGAGTTGTAAATGAGCATGATGACTATTTGTTTGCGATAAGTGATTATTTTGTTATATGTCATTCCACAATTCAATTTCTATGTATTAACATCTATA